>JAQIUQ010004628.1:0-100000 GCA_030378365.1 Hybognathus amarus | reverse complement strand
TCCTATTGTTCACTATATTTATTTGCTTTATTTGACCTCTGGAATAACTGAAATCATTTGGCGTAGTGATATGGAGCTGTAATGCGGTCAAAACTCACCTGAACTACTTTAGCTGTGCGTTTCCCTGGAAATAATTGCATTCCTTAATAAGTTTGTCAACCAATCAGATTGAATTGTCATTCAACAGCATTTATATTTTCTATGTGACAATCCTGATATGTCAGCACTGTCATTTTTAGATAATTTCCCTCAATTTATGTTCGTCCTATAGCTAACAACATCATTAAAAAGTAATTTAATGTATTCTCAAATTTAAAATTACATTTTTAGCATATTTTTAATCAATATTTATTATAATTTAATTTAAAAATTTAATAATTTTTTAAAATTAAAATATTTATTGCAGCATTACAACGGATTGGTATTTTATATGCAATTCAAATAGATAAAATAGATTTTATATGCAATTTTTATATGCAATTCAAAAAAAGATCTAAATTTAGATCTTACATAAACTCAAGCTCATGTAGTTTTCATCCCAGAGCTCAAGATTCAACAGTCCTCACAATGAACTTGCAATACGAACCCTAAACGGCCGTCGTAAAGCCAGTTAATGCTCGACACTATTTGATCAAACCCTGCGTTCGGAGTCTGAAGCTGCTCCCGATCCCTCACTGCAGGCGGACTGTTTTGACTTCTCTCTCCCCTTTCACCTCTTCCTTGGCTTTGGCCAAGCGTGCAAATGGCAAATGGACAGCGCGAGTCCCCGTGGCCCGAACAGCCCATGTCTTATTCATGAAGGCCGGCCACTCGTGTCACACTCCATATGAAAGGACAAGCTCGGGCCTGAGCGCGGCTCCCACGGCTGTCCTCCGTGACATTTCTGCTTCACGCGCTCATTCTGCCGAGGCCCGGAGTAATAACAGTAATGGCCATGCGAGACGGGAAAACATGGCTCTGGTGCTGCGTTCTCCCATGATGCATCACTGTATGCGCAGCTGTCCGCTTTGACATAGCAGGGTAATTGGTGTGTGTTCCTGACTGTTCACTGACTACACACTGAACCTCATGAGTGACTGACGGAGAGCTTTCTGCATATAGGCAGTGACTCTTTACATCAGCACGGTTCATATGGAGACTCAACAGCTGGGAATGATGCTGAGATAATGATGCGATACACTCTTTAAAATAAAGGGGTTTTCACTGCAATGCAGTTTCGGTTATCCAAAGAATCTTTCAGTGATCAGTTCTCAAAATAACCAATTTTTGCTTAGTGTGAAGAACATTTTTCCACTATAAAGAACCTTGAAAGATTCCATTGATTCCATTGAGGATTCTATTCCCTTTGTTCTTAAGAGTTTAAACAAAAACCATTGTATTGGTAACAATATTTCACAAGATATTGAACTATTGTATTTATTTTATTTATTTATTTTATTTTTTGTGGTGAATGAATTGCTAAACTTTTAATTAAAAAGCCTTTGAGGTTTGAAGGTTTATTTGGTGCATGTTTATTGCATGTAGCTTATATCACTTCATATATGGCAGATTAAACAATTGTTGATTGTTGATTTATGAATTATTGTTATTTTTATTTGATATATGTATTTATTGAAATGAGTGTGTACACATACACACATTAAATATGTAAAAATGTTCGGGTTTTTTTTTTTACATTTACTTTTATTTACTTTTTAAATAACATTAAAGTTAAAGGAAATCCAGAGTTAAAAAGTAAATATATGCATGCAGGTTTTGCCAAATTCAAGTAGCCCTACCTTCATATTTAACAAACTCACTGTTGAGCAGGATGGAGATAAACTTAATTTCCCAGGATGCATTAGGGATACAGAACTTCTGGTCAACAGTATTTCTCGATAAGGATTTCGATTATTTGCCCTAATGTCTAAACCATTCGAGGTAGACTGAGCTATGAGGTTGTGAAACGTTGTGAAAAGGTTTTTGCTCCCGCTGAAGTTCATATGAAATCAACCTTGTTTAAAGAAAAACATGTTTTATCCGCGATCTTATGAAAAAAAAACTACACTACCCACAATCCTAAGCGTAGTAGCAACGTCTGCCGTTTACCTAGATCTACCCGTGGCTGTTGTTGTAGTTTATTCGGGTTGCATTGTATCAGGACGTAGACAGCCATACCTCAGCTTTCACGCGTTCCCACCTGAAAGTTTTCATTTGTTATCCAAACCACATCGTCATTTGTGACTTCAGGAAGGTTGCGGAGAGATTTGGTCCAGCGGTATTAACATGAAAGTGTGTATCTACACAACGAATGTTATTTCTCGTGCAATTTATACCCCAAAAATAGCTTTTGCGTCTATATCATATGCAGTTTTCGCATGCATATGATATGCACTTTATGGCGTGTAATACGCACGCACGCACTCCCCACCCCCTCCCCCCTAAATCTACCCAAGGGGTTTTCAATGCGTAGCATAAAAAAACAACATTTTTTTTGCATATAAATGGCACGAGAAATGACGTTCGTAGTATAGATATGCACTTTCATGAGGATGCCATCTTACAAAGGATATACGTTGTGCTTTCTTAAAAATTGTCCATATAGGGTCTGTGCTTATATTGGCTCAAAGTGTAGTCTAGGCTTTTAGACCAGAAAACCAGCGGATATCCGCAGATTCGCAGCTGAGATAAATGAAGACTTGTCTACATGGTTTAGTGCTGATGAAATTCTTGAGGAATATTATGGGGATTTATCTGAGGGAGACATGAATGGGAATAAGGAGTAACTCACTCAAAAATGCCAATTCTGACTTTATTTACTCTCCCTAAAGTGCTTTATTCTGTGGAACACAAAATGAGAAATGATAGAAACCATCAAAGTTATATGAGCTTGGAAGGACAGAATTTGTATTTTATGGGTGAACTGTTCCTTTAAGTGATTTCATGAATAATTAACCTTTAAGTTATTGGCTGAGGATCTGATGATGGTCTATGAATTCTCTCAGACGGAAAGATTTGCATGAAATCATTTCTATGAAACTGTCATGACTGATCTCAGACACACACAGGTCACAGTCGCTGGAAACACTCTTCTGGAGTGAAGCCGCAGGTTCATCAGGCAGAAACTGATTGATCAAGTTTTAATGGGATCCGCTGATTGCGTCATCGGACTGATTTAGAGCTTCAATCCGTCATTGGAATTATTCTTTTTCTTCTTCTCATTAACTCGCTTGGTCTATCGCTCCTCTCCCGTTTAACTGTGTTAAGGGAAATTATGCCTTTATTCAAATTTAATTGCAGGCGATTTGACTCTTTCCTCCTCAAAAAGTCTTTTGTTATTTACAGATAAAACTTTAGTGTGCTTGTAAAGCATTTCAGCATTATGATTCTCTATTACAATTACATTAATATCTAATTCATTCTCAATGTATGCCTATTTACACCTCAATATATACTTTAAAAAATGCTAGGTTGTTTCAACCCAAATTTGGGTCAAATATGGACAAACCCAAATGTTATTTAACTTAATTTAATTTTTTAATTTAATTTTTAACCCAACATTTGGGTTTGTCCATATTTGACCCATACTTGGGTTGAAACAACCCAGCATTTTTTAGAGTGTATGAAATGCAAATGATTTCTGTAGAATGAACATTCTCATTCTAGAGAGCCTTCATTTCCCAAATTTGGGTCAAATATGGACAAACCCAGACATTGGGTTACGTTTTTAAATTACATTTTTAACCCAACGTTTGGGTTCGTCCATATTTGACCTAAAATTGGGTTAAAACAACCCAGCATTTTTGTTGGACAAACACCTCTGTCTGAGTGCATGAGGATGCACTCTAAAAAATGCTGGGTTGTTGTTGTTTTTTTAACCCAGATTTGGGTAAAATATGGACAAACCCAAATGTTGGGTTAAAAATGTAATTTCAAATTTTAACCCAACTTTCACTTTCAACTGTAATTTTCTTAATTAAATTTTTAACCCAACATTAGGGTTTGTCCATATTTTACCCAAATTTAGGTTGAAACAACCCAGCGTTGATTGGAGTGTGTTGGTGTATGTGTGTATATATATATACACGTATACATACACTCTAAAAATGCTGGGTTGTTTCAACCCAAATATGGGTAAAATATGGACAAACCCAAATGTTGGGTTAAAATGTAATTAAATGTAATTAAAAAATTACAGTTGAAAGTGAAAGTTGAAGTTGGGTTAAAATTTCAAATTACATTTTTAACCCAACATTTGGGTTTGTCCATATTTGACCCAAAATTGGGTTAAAACAACCCAGCGTTGGTTAGATTTGTGTCAGCCATATTTTGCTCCAAAGACTGTAAAATTCAAATGCAGCACTGGCTCAACCAATGGCAGATCTGACTGGGAAACTGATTGTTTTTGCACTTGTGTTTGGCAATGCAAGTGATGCAGAAAGAGGTAAATGTCAAACTCTACAGAAAACAAATGCTATGTAAATGTGCTTCTGTTTTACATTTGTTTAAACTGAAAAAAGTGTGCAGAAACACTCTGGGCTAAGACTGAAGATTTGACATTAATATGATGTGCACCAACTACACTAAGACATTTGTGTGACTGATTTATAATGATTTCATGGACTGTAGTGCATATATACACACATACAGTATGTGAGAGGTAAAAGCCTGTGTGTGTGTGTGTGTGTGCGTGTGCATATACAGTATACACATGCTCATGTGAATAATGGACACTGCAGTGCTCTGGTGCAATGGGTCCGTGGAGAAATCTCTGAAGGGCTCAGATGACATGGTCCTTCCTTTGCCCCATATACAGGTCCAATCTCTGAACACACACACACACAGAGAGAGAGAGAAAGAGAGAGGGGGGGTCATTGCAGCATCCCCGTTGCTGAGCTTCATAAATCACACACAACGCTGTGGCGGGATTATGTTGTCATGAAAAAAACACCAACCGTCTCAGACAGGTGGAGTGGTATCGACAAGCTATTGTTCAGTGTTATTTAAAGAAAAAAGGAGACATGAAGGAGACAATATGACAGGAAAATAAAGCCTGTTCTTCTAATGGTACATGAAGAGGACTTTCAAAAATGAAAGCTATAAAAGGAACGAGACAAAAGAAAACCTTTTTTTTTAAGTGTGTATGACAATCAAGAATAGGGCGACAGAGAGAGTGTGTGTCGAATCTGAGCGATATGGCAGTGTAAAGACTTGTTGAGAGTCTGCAGTTCTCAAGGCCTGATCAATAATTTAAACCATGCAGATTGGCAAAGAAGCCCACTAATGCTGCAATGATGGCTGTTCATTCCCTTAAAGGGATAAATCGCAATTACCAGATCTGAATTTCAACCCTGGATCTTTCTCAGCACTTCATCCACATACACTCTAAAAAATGCTGGGTTGTTTCAACCCAAATTTGGGTCAAATATGGACAAACCCAAAAGTTGTGTTCATCTCCAAAATCAAAAATAATTGTACATTTCTTCTGACCCATTTTAAATACACATTCATCTTTCCAAAGGTGAAGTATCCCTTTAACTAGAAGCATTCATTTGATCTTTTAAAAGGGATTTTTTTCTTTCAAATAACCTGTGCACGCGTCTACCAGACGAACCGTTTCTATCGGGCATAATTTGATTAGGACTTGCAATTTTCCCAAGTGCTGTTGAGTTTTGTGTGCAGATGTGCTGCGGGCGGGCCGTGTCGAGCCGCTCATGCCACTCCGCCAGGAGCAGACGCAAGACTTACAAATGTGTTTTTTAAAATGAATATGAAAAAATGAAGGCAGAGAGCGAGAGAGGAAAGCGAGGAGTGTAAAAAGAAACTCTTGATGGCTCCTGTAACTGAGGGACGTCCTCTGGGAAGCCTGTTTTTAGACAGCAGAGAGCCGAACAGCACTTTGCAATTAACTAGAGTAACAGGATAAAGGGCTAAGAATGGGCATGAGGGGCGGTCAAGGCTTGACAAAGGGCAGAAAATGGTCCATAGGGAGAGGCAGATGAAGGTGTGTGTGGGATAATGGAATTGCAGAACGGTCAATTTGATTTTAGTGAGCAGCTCCGGCCTGGGGTTTGAAAGACCAGCGAGCTTCCAGGGATTTAATGGCTGCTCATGATGGAGAGTCCAACCTTGATCAAAAATAAAGCGTAAACCTGCCTAGGATGCTTTGTAGGTCTTTGCTGATCTGGTTCTTTGGATTTGGGGTTTAAAGATTCTTGATATTTAATATGGAGGCACTGAAACCGATCATTTCTTATGATAACCGATATATTGGCCTGATTACGAAAACAAAACTCTCCATTTCAAATCCACGTCTCAAGAACAGTTAATGTTCCCATTATCATTTTATTTAGCCTGCGCTGCATAAACGTATTTTCCTTTTTTAAGTGATTCTAATCATATTTCAAGCAATTCCAAACCATAATGGCAAACAATGCTCATCTGAAGTGTTCGCTTATCTGAAGGCTTTAATATATCTGCCAAATGTTCTTATCGGACCGCTGAACGAATAACATTAAAAATGAACATACATCAGCCAGTACCGATACGGTGGCCGATATATCAATATTTAGTCAATTTATTGATTTGACTGAACTGACAACAAAGCTTGAACTGAATTGAGCTATATAATGAAATTGTCTTCTCTAGTGCTGCTTTATAGCCGAATTAGTTTCATATTTGATGTACTTTACACAGTTATTGAACTGAACTTGAGCTGAATTATGACACTATTATCCTCAGTAGAGCTGCTTATAGCACAATTTGATTTAGACTCTTTTTTGATGAAGATTGCATTGATGATGCTGTTATTTCCCTGTTTATTTTGATTGGAAACAATATGTAATGTATAAAGTGCTATATAAATAAAGGTGGCTAGTGCGGTTTTAGGCGCTTGTCAGTTGAACACCACTCTAAAAAAAAATCCATAGAAAAATGGAAAAGGAACGGGTATTTTTTTTTTTTTGCCATGGGACATGACACAAAGCAACCAAAAAAGAGATCAATATGTAAAATTATTTAAATTAAAAGTATTTTGCGCCCTATTTGCAAGGCAAGACCACCAAACCATCTTAGATTATGTTTTACCAGCAGGCAAGTCAAATCTCAAGTCTTTTTTAGATCCAAGTCAAATATTTTCCACTGGTTAGTTTTTATAGGTTAAATCCCGTTCACAACAGGGTTACTGGCTTTTTATCCATTTTCATCTTTAGTGTGTGATGTTGCTGTTTGAGGATGAAAAAGCTCTGAAAAGTCCCTCCAGCGAGAGTTATTCTCTATATCATTGTTTCTGAACTCCTGAAACTCCATTGTAGTCTTGTTTTCTTCCGGAAACGAACATGTCACAATATTCCTCATTTAAATAATTCATACGCATAATAAAGAGACGGGGCCTGGTTGAGTTAGTTAGTAATGTGTTAAACTGGAGGTTACGGTAAGGGGCGGGACATTTCTCAAACGCTCTGGTTACGGACTCAGACACTCTGGTTACAGACTCAGACTCTGGTTATGGACTCGGACACTCTGGTTACGGACTCAGACACTCTGGTTACAGACTCAGACTCTGGTTACAGACTCAGACTCTGGTTACAGACTCAGACTCTGGTTACAGACTCAGACTCTGGTTACAGACTCGGACTCTGGTTACGGACTCAGACACTGGTTACGGACTCAGACACTCTGGTTACAGGCTCAGACTCTGGTTACAGACTCAGACTCTGGTTACGGACTCAGACACTCTGGTTACAAAACTCTGGTTACAGACTCTGGTTACAGACTCAGACTCTGGTTACAGACTCAGACTCTGGTTACAGACTCAGACTCTGGTTACAGACTCAGACTCTGGTTACGGACTCAGACGCTTTGGTTACAGACTCAGACTCTGGTTACAGACTCAGACTTTGGTTACAGACTCAGACTTTGGTTACAGACTCAGACTCTGGTTACAGACTCAGACTCTGGTTACAGACTCAGACTTTGGTTACAGACTCAGACTCTGGTTACAGACTCAGACTTTGGTTACAGACTCAGACTCTGGTTACAGACTCAGACTTTGGTTACAGACTCAGACTTTGGTTACAGACTCAGACTCTGGTTACAGACTCAGACTTTGGTTACAGACTCAGACTCTGGTTACAGACTCAGACTTTGGTTACAGACTCAGACACTCTGGTTATAGACTCAGACTCTGGTTACAGACTCAGACTCTGGTTACGGACTCAGACACTCTGGTTACAGACTCTGGTTACAGACTCAGACTCTGGTTACAGACTCAGACTCTGGTTACAGACTCAGACTCTGGTTACAGACTCAGACTCTGGTTACAGACTCAGACTCTGGTTACGGACTCAGACTCTGGTTACGGACTCAGACTCTGGTTACGGACTCAGACTCTGGTTACAGACTCAGACTCTGGTTACAGACTCAGACTCTGGTTACAGACTCAGACTCTGGTTACAGAGTCAGACTCTGGTTACAGACTCAGACTCTGGTTACAGACTCAGACTCTGGTTACGGACTCAGACACTGGTTACGGACTCAGACACTCTGGTTACAGACTCAGACTCTGGTTACAGACTCAGACTCTGGTTACGGACTCAGACACTCTGGTTACAGACTCTGGTTACAGACTCAGACTCTGGTTACAGACTCAGACTCTGGTTACAGACTCAGACTCTGGTTACAGACTCAGACTCTGGTTACAGACTCAGACTCTGGTTACAGACTCAGACTCTGGTTACAGACTCAGACTCTGGTTACGGACTCAGACGCTCTGGTTACAGACTCAGACTCTGGTTACAGACTCAGACTTTGGTTACAGACTCAGACTTTGGTTACAGACTCAGACTCTGGTTACAGACTCAGACTCTGGTTACAGACTCAGACTTTGGTTACAGACTCAGACTCTGGTTACAGACTCAGACTTTGGTTACAGACTCAGACTCTGGTTACAGACTCAGACTTTGGTTACAGACTCAGACTTTGGTTACATACTCAGACTCTGGTTACAGACTCAGACTTTGGTTACAGACTCAGACTCTGGTTACAGACTCAGACTTTGGTTACAGACTCAGACACTCTGGTTACAGACTCAGACTCTGGTTACAGACTCAGACTCTGGTTACGGACTCAGACACTCTGGTTACAGACTCTGGTTACAGACTCAGACTCTGGTTATAGACTCAGACTCTGGTTACAGACTCAGATTCTGGTTACAGACTCAGACTCTGGTTAAAGACTCAGACTCTGGTTACGGACTCAGACGCTCTGGTTACAGACTCAGACTCTGGTTACAGACTCAGACTTTGGTTACAGACTCAGACTCTGGTTACAGACTCAGACTTTGGTTACAGACTCAGACTCTGGTTTCAGACTTTGGTTACAGACTCAGACTCTGGTTACAGACTCAGACTTTGGTTACAGACTCAGACTCTGGTTACAGACTCAGACTCTGGTTACAGACTCAGACTTTGGTTACAGACTCAGACTCTGGTTACAGACTCAGACTTTGGTTACAGACTCAGACTTTGGTTACAGACTCAGACTCTGGTTACAGACTCAGACTTTGGTTACAGACTCAGACTCTGGTTACAGACTCAGACTCTGGTTACAGACTCAGACTTTGGTTACAGACTCAGACTCTGGTTACAGACTCAGACTTTGGTTACGGACTCAGACGCTCTGGTTACAGACTCAGACGCTCTGGTTATGGACTCAGACACTCTGGTTGAGTTGGGCAGATCACTCCCCCCAGCAGTGTACAGACCAGGAAAAGGTCAGAGAAAGAGGTTTAGTTCCTCTGAGATGATGCACCACAGGACGGCGTTCACTTGCAAGTTTCTGGATGATTCTGGTTCATATGGACCACTTTATTTTCATTGCAATTACATTCTCATTTTTTTGTTCTTCGGAAGAAAGCAACTCCTACTAGATTGGAACAGTACGAGGGTTGACATTTCTATGGGAACTATCATTAACAAACTTCATTAATGGTCTGAAGGTGAGGAGACAATGTGATGAAGCCGTCTCTGAAGCGACAAAGAAATGGGAGGAATGAAGGAGGAAAACGAGGCAGTGAGAAAGCAGCCATGAGTCTGAGCGTGATCTGTGTGACGGATCTTCAGCGCTGTCTTTGGGCTTGTCAGAGACTGACTAAAGATCTGGCTTTGTGTGACACATCGCTACAAAATCTCCATCAGACAGTTCCTCTCTGTCTTTATCTCTGGCCCAGGGGGTCTCTCTCTCTCTCTCTTCTTCTTCTTCTTCTTCTTGTCCTGTCTGTGCATTCGGCCTCTCTCTCTCTCTCTCTCTCTCTCTCTCTCTCTGGGGGTCTGAACTGTGAAGGGCTGAGGGAACCGGTTGAAGTTGCATGCTCAGATAAGCCGGGGAATTAGCAACAGAAGATCAGGCGTGCCGTCAGTGATGAGTTCAGGAGTGGATGAGAGACACACCGATTATGTGAGCCAGTCGCTCTTTTGGAGTCATGCTTTTACATTTACATTTATGCATTTGGCAGACACTTTTATCTGGAGCTACTCAATATAAATGTTTTATCACTTTTCCTTGGAATCAAACCTAGATCATGGTGTTACTATTTTCTTCAGTAAATTAATGTTTTAAAGGCATTGCTTTTTTATAACCACTTTGATGTACATAAACTCTGGCTCACTTTGAACTCAAAGTGACCAACCAGTTCATTTTGCCGTTTAACCCTATTAAAGTCTACTCTATCATATCTGATATGCACACTTCTAAGAATCAAAACTTTACTGAATACCTGTTCTATACAACATGCCTTCTGTCATCTCATGTTTTTTTTTAGCAATTTTTTGTATATTTTTAAAAACGTCCCTCTAGCTGAAACCTGCACTGATTTTTAAAAAAAATAAACATAAGAATAACGTTGATATTCTTAGTAATATTTAAAAATGAACACCTACTGGAGTGGAGCAGCTACATTATTTTGTAGAAAAATTTGGTTGAAAGAAATCTAATATTGATCCATTAGGCTTATATAAATTAATCTTTATTTATATATATTTATTTATTTATATATTTACTTTATATATATATATATATATATATATATATATATATATATATATATATATATATATATATATATATATATATATATATATATATATATATATATATATATATATATATACAGCTATGGAAAAATTAAGAGACCACTGCCAAATCAGCAGTTGCTCTGGATTTATTATTTATATTATAAATAATAAATCCAGAGCAACTGCTGATTTGGCAGTGGTCTCTTAATTTTTTCCATAGCTGTATATATATATATATGAAGAGTTCAGATGCAAAAGCCTCTAAATGCCATTTGAAATTTTCTTCTAAAATTACAATTTTTATCAAGCTTGTATATTTAAGTTCAGTAATTTCACTTAAATGACAATTAATAGGTAATCTTCATTGCCATTTAAGTGAAATTACTGAACTTAAATATACAAGCTTGGCACTTAGAGGCTTTTGCATCTGAACTTCATATCATATATATATATATATATATATATATATATATATATATATATATATATATATATATATATATATATATATATATATATATATATATATATATATATATATATATATATATATATATATATATATATATTAATTTAAACTTTATATTAATATATATTAATATATATTATTATTATTATTATTCAGAAAGGGTGGATCAAAAGTGGCAGTCTTAGAAATATTTTGTAACATTATTAAATGTCAATTTAAAATAAATGCTGTTAGAGAAGCCTGAAAAAAATATATATAATAATTTCAGAAAAGATTTAGCAGCAAAACTTTGTTTAACATTGATGATAACAAGAACCATTAATAATAATAATTAGGTTGCGAATCATCATATTACAGTGATTAGTGAAGGTTCATGTGACACTGAAGACTGGAGTAATGATGCTGAAAATTCAGCTTTGATCACAGGAATAAATTACACTTTACTAGATATTCAAATAGAAAATAGTTGTTTTAAATTGTAATAATATTTCCAAATATTTATATTTTTACTGTATGAATAAATGCAGCCTTGGTGAGAAGAAGAGACGTCTTTCTAAAGCTTTAAACATTTGTAATGTGCATTTTTTTGTAAGCGTTTTGCAGAAATGTAGCAGGCGTGTTTTTCCAATGAGCATTACAGAGTGAACTGATCTTATGTATTGCATTTTGAACACAGAAGAAGCAGAAACGAGCTTCATCACAGCTGTCACTTGCAGTTATTAACATCAGACACTTATACTAGAGCACAGCACACGAGTGACACGAACACGGCCCTCGCTGAAGTCGGAGCAGATTTGGGTTTGAGGGAGACACATCGGACTTAAGAATTGATTAAACGCTCGCAGGCGGCCCTCGGGCTTGTAATATCAGGGTTTAATTGGAGCTGTCAGATGGCAAGTTAATCCGACCTCTCGTAAATCTGTGGAGATATTTCCGATGAAGGACTAACTGATGTATGACAGAACAGTCACATTAGCTCCTCTGCCTCGAGCCAACACTAAAATAAATCACAACATCGTCTGTTGTTCATTTATTTTTAAACCCTCTCTAACCACATGGTGCATGCTTGAGGAACTTCTAAAAGCATGCTTGAGTCTCAAGGAGCTCATTTAGTTCACTTGAAAATGGAGAATTAAAAAGTAAAAAGGGCCAAAAATAAAACCGACTCTCCACAAAAGGAGAATATACTGAAATATTCAAAATATAAGTCCGATTATAAGAGCATCAGAGTACATTAAAAAGGAAAAGTGCAACTTTTGTTGAAACCCACAAAGTTGTGTCTTCTCAGGATGTGTGGTTTGTGGTTTGCCAGGAGTCATCATGGTTTAGAAAACACTTCATATACAGTGATATTATCAGTTTGACTGCACTGACACTATTGCATGAGAATTGAGCTCTATGATGACATCACTGCAAAAAAAAAAAAAAAAAAAAAAAAAAAACCATTCCTGATGAAGTAACCTTAAAATTTAAAGTTCATTGAAATGGAAAAATTGAGTATACATACAACAAAGGATACTGATTTAATCATCAGAAACTCAAAATATTATGTTATCTGAACCACATTATTTATTTAAGTTGATTTGACAAAAGAAAAAATGTTGCGATTACAAATCATGAACATGTATTTTTTTATAGTTCAACTGCATGATGCATGTTTATCACAAATAGTGATACTTTAGTATTATTTAAACACTATTATACTATTTATTAATATTTTGAATGAGCTTTTATATTTTTAATTTCACTTATTTAAGTAGTTTTAGTAGTTTTGTCATTTTTATATTTCTATTTAGCATTGATTTATTGATTTAAATTTCAGTTTTACTGCTATTTTACTTATTTTATTTCAGTCGGTTTCCGATGACTATATTTCTTATTTTCATCTAATATTTAAATTTATTTCAGCTTTGTTGCAGCTAACAGCAAATCTTGAATGGTTTAGTTTTGGTTGTGCTCAAGCCTTGTATTTACAGTATTTAATAAAAATTAGTATTTACAGGTATCACTTCAGACAGAAAACAGACTGTCATGACAAAAGGAAAGTTTGTTAAGCATCAGCTATTTTAATCATAACTGCATCATTATAACTCATTATTATCGTATGGCTTGCTTGAGCAGGCAAATAAAATTATTTGTGCGAATTAACACTTCTCAATTGAGTCTTGCATGAAGTTCAAAAATCCTGTTAAGCTGTAAAAAAATGTTGGTTTAACTTAAAAGATTAAGTGTTGCCTTAAATGTACAAATTGAGTTAATACAATAAAGGAGATTGATTTAATCATCAGAAACTCAAAATATTATGTTATCTGAACCACATTAATTATTTAAGTTGATATGACCAAAGAAAAACAGTGTATAGAAATAGAATTAAATTTTGTAGAACTGGACTTTAGGCATCAAGCATCCACTAATATTACACATTTCAGACTGATGAGAGAAATTAGCCTGATATTTCCCTGCCTCTGCTTCAGGATTGAAAATGCATTATTTATCAATGTTTCTTACTTGTTTGTTAAAAAAAAAATCTCAGAAGTTCTTCAAAAGTTACTTCAAAACTTTATTTTCTGATGGTATGAGTATTAGATCCAAAGTTTGTGGCTCATGATTCCACGTGTACCAGATGTGGGCCGGATCAGGGCCGACACTATGTTGTGTGTATCACAAAATCAGCTTGTGTATAACATTGACATTTTATATACAGCATGTGTGCATGCATGTTCATCTTTATATGAATATCTACACTTCATCTAATCAATAAAATTGTGGTAACAGATTACAAGCAATATAATTGAACAAATTAGAACTGAGTAATAATTTATCAAATAATTACTTCAAAATTAACCATTTAAAACGAGTAAAGTTTACATAAAAAAATTAAACAAAAATATCTGAATAACAGACAGACATCAAAGAGTAATTAAGAACTCTTTATTTTATATTGGCAACATTGAAGACACCTGATTTTAACAAGCAGAATCACTGAAGGAGAAAACCAAACACTGATCACCATAATGGTGACTTATACTTAAAAAAAGTTTTACTCATTTTAAATGGTTAACTTTTAAGGAATTAATTTGATTAATCATAACTCAATTTTAATTTGTTAAATTGAATTAATAATATTGCTTGTAATCTGTTGCCACACTTTTTTGATCAAATAAAGTGCTTTCATTTTTACAGTGTGTATAATTTCCTGGATTTGTCTATTTATGCGAACAGATCACTCTGCACTGAATGCTGAATCCACTCAGTTTGACCTTCCATTTTCAGTGTGACAAATGAGCTAATTACAGATGTTTTTAAACGTCTTTATTAACTAATACTACATTTGACAGCTAAAAAGACTATTTGGCCAAAACTGAATTAAAAAATGCATAAAACACAGAGGCACAATAGGAAATAGATAGAGCTGGATGAAAGTGAGCGAATGCTTTTTTTCTAATCAAAACAGTTTGAGATCTTTATGCAAATAAAGTTGAAAGATTGTGTGCTTATAAATCTAACACTTGTAAATTCAGCTCATGTGGTTCATGCCTCATTAAAGCTTTATTAGATGGGTCTGCAAAATATTAATCGAGTTAATCACTGATTGATTAAATGAATCTGTCGTTTTGCCACACCCACTTTCTGGGAAACTCTGCCTCCAAAGGCATTCCAGACAATCCTCAACACACAAAACATGATCCACAGGGCATTTATCTCGGTGATATCTGTCAGGTATAGTGGCTACTATATACTGTTTGTAATGATTACAAGCTTCAGAATATGAGGGAAGACTAAACTTGGTTAAAGTTCTAATCTGATCAAATATTTAAAAAAAATTAAAAAGGCAAACTACAGCTACTGGTTTAATTTTACTATGCAAAAATAAATAAATAAATAAATAAAATAAAACAACAAAACAAAAAAAAGGTTCTTGTTTTTGCATGTGTTCATCAGCCTGGGCCAGGGTTTCCCGAATAACGATGTATCTTAGCTCTTAAGAGCGCTCTCTACGTGCAAGGTTACGAACGATCGCAGCAATTCCACGTGCGTTTCCCAAAAATGCACTTAACATGAACGCGCGAGAACGCGTTCTACGTGCTACTTAAGCGTCGCTATCTATTCGCGAAGTGCTGAAATATAACTTTATATGGAGTCGTATTCTGAACGTTTAACCTAATAATCGTCATTTGTTGTGGGTTAGAAATCAAGACAAGTCTATATGGATATAAAACACCACGCTGACAAAATGGATGAAAAAAAAAAACAAAAAAAACAAGAGAAGATAAAATTAATGTCCTTCCAGAGGAGATAGAGGGAAACAAAGATTTTATTTTTAACAGATTTAAAGGACACCATACAAATAAGGAAAAAAAAAACATCTGGAAGGCCATGTCACATTGCAAACTAACTGCAAACGTGTTCAAAGATCGGGATGGAGGTCTGCGAGAAATACCCAATAGTGGCTGGTTTTCGTGCACGTCAGCAAGTCATTGACAGATTTTTTTTTAATTCATCCCTATTTTGTCCGGTCTTTAAAGCATATTTCCCAGATTACTTATTTTATGTTTTTTTTTCATTCATTTAATTTAGATGTGTAGGCCTATTTCTATTTTTCTTCCCGTTTTAATTATTTAATTTACTAATTTAAACAAAACACGAGTACAACAAGTGTACAATCAAAACCTATATATTAGGCTACTTACGTTGCAATGTAATCTATTGAATCTAGATAAAAGTGTAATCTGCCGGTCATCCTGCAGGTGACCTCATAACTCTGTCTTCTTACGATGCACTTGGGGATGTACGATTACTCCAGAGCACTCGTAGTTCTACGAAGATTTTCAAGTGCTACTTAAGTTACGATACTTTTGGGAAACAGACCATAATATTAAGATCATTCGTACGATCGTTTTTACGATCAACTTAGGCTTACGATGCTTTTGGGAAATGCAGCCCTGGCCCAAACGAATGTCTAGAAAATTTGGCATGTTTTTGTCCATTAGTGTCACAAATAATTGAATTAATATTTGAATATAGGGTGAAGATGTTAATGTTCTTATAGGCTGGGCATAACCAACCCGATCTCACAGCAATTCGTACAAATTTTACAAGGTGGCTAATTCGTACAAATTCATATGACCTCACTTGAACAAATTCGTATCGATTTCTACAAATTCGTACATATTTTACGAGTTACCAAATTCATATGAATTCGTACGAATGACCTACCCCTGACCTCGCCCCTAAACCTACCCATCACGTGGGTTTAGACAAAATGATACGCATTTGTACGAGTGAGGTCGTATGAATTAGTACGAATTAGCCATTTTTTAATCACTCGTACGCGTACGAATTGGTCGTGAATAGCGTAGGCATATCTTTTGGCCAATATGTGCTATTTTATAAAAATAATGCTGAAATATGTCGTGCAGAACTGGTTTTGATCAGCGATTGTTTATTTGTTTCAGTTTATGGTTAACTTGCATGGATAATAATTCATCAGAGAGCATGTGTACTGCCTCCATTGGTAACAACCGCAACGAAAACTCAGCAAAACATTAAAAAATGACACATGTATGTGTGTGTGGGGCTCATTATCCAATAAAACTCCATGCTTGACAATTGGACATGCTTTTATTAGATCCATCCGTTTTTATAAACTAATGTGGACAAATCCACAGTGATGCCGGTGTCACGCACACAATTACACACAATCCATTTTCTGTTCTTTGAAACTGGGCTTTTGCAATTGTAGAAGATTATCGTATTTCATTAACAGTCCCAATGACATCATCACCCGCGGGCACAAACACTCAGATTCCGCGCAAATCGCGAGACATTGATACGTCTCTTGTCCGAAAGACGGAGGCGGTAGGAATTGTGATCTCCCAGTGGCCCAGACACTAATCCAGGATCTGAGCGCAGATTAAATGGCCCTCCATCGATCGCTGCCCTTTAATGCGCCGTCGCCTCAAAAAGCTAAAACCAAAAATATGCCTCTCGGCGGCTCTCTTACGAGGGCCACTTGGCCGAATGTGTGTGTGGGGCTCATCTGAGAAACGCAGTCATCGAGGGAAGTGCACGTTTGTGTAACTGAGCCCCCGTCACCACGCCAAGTGTTTTTCGTCTCATCCATGCAAAACAAAACCGGCAGAAGGCAGACGCAAACAACAACAACTACAACACAAGTGTGTCGTGTGGAAGACAGCCAGGAAACTCTCGGCGCTCAGACAGGGTTCTGGAGTGGCAGCGCTGGTGTTTGAAGTTTGATGGAGAGAATTATGTCGAAGATCAATGTTGAACATTAAGGGTTCTAATTAATAATAGCTTCAAGAGCTTTAATCTGCTCTGTATGGCATGATCAACGGTGGAAAAAAACAAGCTACTCCTGTGGAATGGAAATTAAGCACATACTAGCACTCTGCTTTGGTATGCATGGTATATTCTGCGTGCTACTTGAATGTTATACTGTTTTTCTACTTAGTGAATTTCAAGTGCAATGTTTTTTTATGCAATATGTGAAATAGGAATATATTTGCAATAAAAAAAAAACCAACATTTTTTAAAACTATAGTATACAGTATGTTCAGTCCGGAACAATATTTATTTATTTATTTATTTTTATTTTATTATTATTATTTTTTTGCAGTATGAATAGGGCTGTCAAACAATTAATCGCATCCAAAATAAAAGTTTGTGTTTACATAATATATGTGGGTGCACTGTGTATAATTATTTTGTATATATATATAAATACACACACATGCATGTATATTTAAGAAAAAAAATTATTTATATATAAAATATTTATTTATATATAATATAAATGATACATAAATCTATATACATAAACATTTTTATTAAATATATATATAAAATAATTATACACAGTGCACCCACATATATTATGTAAACACAAACTTTTATTTTGAATGCGATTAATCACGATTAATCGTTTGACAGCCCTAAGTATGAATAATACGTCAAGCAAAAGATTTTCAGAAATCACAGTTCTAAGTAATTTCAGTTCATATTTCTCATATATTGTAAATGAAAGGCATTGTGGAATAAAGTATTGCTCACATTGGGCTCTTTTTTTACTGCACATTTAGACTAAAATGGCACATCCTGGTACTTTATGCATACTAAAAATGTGCTTAGTATGCACAATATGCATCTTATGTACTGCAGTAGTATGATAGTATGCTGTCCTGCAAATGAAAATCATGTCGGATATCACTTCTGGTTTATTCATCATATTTAACATGAAAGGTCAAGTCCAGTGCATTGTATTGTTGGATACGGTTTTGCAAGCATTGAGCTATTTTTTAAACTGCACATTTTGACAAAACCTGCACATCCTGGTACTTTATGCATACTGAAAATATGCTTTTTATGCATCCTATGTGCTGCAGAAAAAGTAAGAGTAGTATGATAGTTCTACTGATGAGCTCTTTTTAAACTGCACATTTTGACAGAAACTGCACAACACTGGTACTTTATGCATACTAAAAAATGTGCTTAGTATACATTCTATGTACTGCAGAGGAGTAGTTTGATAGTATGTTGTCCTGCAAATGAAAATCATGTCGGATATAACTTCTGGTTTATTCGTCATATTTAACATGAAAGTCCGGTGCATTGTATTGTGCAATATGGTTTTGTAAACAGTGAGCTCTTTTTTAAACTGCACATCCTGGTATTTTATGCATACTGAAAATGTGCTTAGCATGCATCCTACAGTATGTGCTGCAGAAAAAGTAAGAGTAGTATGATAGTCCTGCAGTTGAAAATCATGTCTGATGTCACTTCCGGTTCTTTCAGCATATTTAAAACTGGAAGGTCAAATGAAGAGCATTGTCTTGTGGGATGAAGCAATACGCACTTATTGCACATAATTGCATACAGAAAATGTGCTTGATATGCAAAGTATGCATTCTATGTAGAAATCCATTGAAAATCATGTCTGATGTCATTCCGGTTCATAGGAATGGAAGGTCAAATGAAGAGCATTGCATTGGGATGCATCATTGCACACACACACACAGCATGCTCTGAACTGTTTGTGCAGAAATAGTGCAGTATAGTATGCTACTCTGAACACTCTTTGTTTTTTTAATTCTCTTGCATCTTCTTTCTGCCGTCTCTTACCGCAGCCTGACAGCGTCCCGCTGCTGCACGCTTCTCGTTCTCGCCCCTCCCTTCAACCCTGGAGCTCTCTGCTCCCTCCCTCTCTCTCTCTCTCTCTCCTAAGCAGGTGTTGGTTGGTTTCTTTCTCCCGGAGGTAACAGGGTTTTGTTCTTAGTGCCAGTGCTGAATTAAACAGACAGAGCAGACTCCTGGGTAGCATCCCTAAAAACCTCCCCCACCCTCGCCCTCCGGCCCTCTCGCGTTCCCCTGTCTCTCCTCCTTAAGGAGCGCTTCTCTGTGGGCTGTGCCAGATGCCCGGAGCAGGCGCTTCCACCCACATTCACTCCCCGTGACATGGCATCGCACACACACACGCATTCAGAATGAGCATGACACACGCTGCATCAGTGTCAGGTAGATAATTCTGAAAGAAACTTTCATTTATCAATGTCAAAGAGAAGACGGTAGCAGAAGACCCACTGGGACGCGTACACTGTATATTCTCAATATATTTGGCTGAGATAGGAAGTGATGCGGGCTTGTGATGTTATGACCAATAGGTCAGGAAACTTGTATTTGATGACTTTAAAGTCAAGATGAAATCATAATTGAATTTATTAATGCGTTTCTAAACTTACTGTGCATCAAACACACTCACTTAAAGGATTATTAGGAACATCTGTTCAATTTCTCATTAATGCGATTATCTAATCAACCAATCACATGGCAGTTGCTACAATGCATTTAGGGGTGTGGTCCTGGTCAAGACAATCTCCTGAACTCCGAACTGAATGTCAGAATGGGAAAGAAAGGGGATTTAAGCAATTTTGAGCGTGGCATGGTTGTTGGTGTCTGAGTATTTCACAATCTGCTCAGTTACTGGGATTTCTAGGGTTTACAAAGAATGGTGTGAAAGGGAAAAACATCCAGTATGCGGCAGTCCTGTTGCCTGGTCTGATGAGTCTCGATTTCTATTGAGACATTCAGATGGTAGAGTCAGGATTTGGCGTAAACAGAACGAGAACACGGATCCATCATGCCTTGTTACCACTGTGCAGGCTGCTGGTGGTGGTGTAATGGTGTCACACTTTAGGCCTCTTAGGGGCGGCAGTGGCTCAGTGGTTCATGTAGGTTGACTACAAAAGTGGTTCGATCCCCGGTTCCACCTGATCAAGTGTCGAGGTGTCCATGAGCAAGACACCTAACCCCGGCTGCTCCCGACGAGCTGGATGGCGCCGTTGTATGGCTGACACCGCCGTCGGTGTATGAATGTGTGTGTGAATGGGTGAATGTGAGGCTATGTCAAGCGCTTTGGTGGCCATTAGGTCTATGAAAGTGCTATATAAATGCAGTCCATTTACCATTTACCATTTAGTGCCATTGGGCATCGTTTAAATACCTGAGCATTGTTTCTGACCATGTCCATCCCTTTATGGCCACCATGTCCCCATCCTCTGATGGCTACTTCCAGCAGGATAATGCACCATGTCACAAAGCTCAAATCATTTCAAATTGGTTTTTTGAACATGACAATGAGTTGACTGTACTAAAATGACCCCACAGTCACCAGATCTCAACCCAATAGAGCATCTTTGTGATGTGGTGGAAATCGGGAGCTTCGTGCCCTGGATGTGCATCCCACAAATCTCCATCAACTGCAAGATGCGATCCTATCAATATGGGCCAACATTTCTAAAGAATGCTTTCAGCACCTTGTTGAATCAATGCCATGGCAGTTCTGAAGGTGAAAGGTCAAACACAGTATTAGTATGTGTTCCTAAAAATCCTTTAGGTGAGTGTAAACCTTTAATTGTTTCTGCATATTGTAAGATTTTCTTCTAAAAGGTCAATAATAAAAAGAGCATTTATTATGCGCGTTTATAATATTTTAGCATTTTAAATACTATTTTAATTTTTTGGTGCACTTAAATGCAAAAATAATTAGTTTTTTTTGTACAGTTTTTCTTAAAGATTATGAAGAATTGTGATAAAGCTTACCAAACTAAATAACATTAATTATCTGGTTTATGAGGCGACAGGCTATATTCTAGCATCAAAAAAATAAATACAAACAAAATAAATGCATTCAATCTGAGTGTAACGAATCAGCAGACTCAAGGGGATCCAGTCGCAGTATTTATTAAATGGTCAAGACAGGCAGGGTCAAACTGATCAGAGAAGGCAATGCTGAGACAAACCAGGCAGACAGACAAAGGGTCAGAGGCAGGCAGAGAGAATCAGACTCCAGTAAACAGTCCAGGGGTCACGGCAGGCAGAGAAGGGTCAAACACAGCAATCAAATACTACTTTACCACCAAAAAAGAACTGGTTTGGAACTGGTGCTGGTTTGGAGTTGGTTCAACTTGCGATCTCCTTCAGAACCTGTTTGTTTTTGCACTGACGACGTCGTCACGTCACTGTGTACGTCGTTAGAAACATTTGCAAGTTTATTACTTTGGGATTATCTCTAACTCGTGTACCAAGAAGGCTTTAAAAACAATTGAAAATATGTAAGCCTTTTAATCTTTTCCTTTGATATGTAATCTTTTCTGAGTTATGTACCCCTGTCTTGTGTCTGGGTTTTTTTCCATTTATTTGTTCTATATTGTGACTGTTTTCTTCTTTGCTTATAAAGTTTTCACTAAAAAAAAATAGAAACACTTGCGCCAACTTCAAGCATAACAATTACAAAGGCGGACCCCATTGTGTTTTACAAAATATTTTTTACTCTAAAATTACTATAAAATCAAAGCCATAAATCTAACCAAGTTATGTTCCAAATTTGAAGATGATATCACAAAAATTGAAGTTCCCATGAGATTTTGTTTAGGCGTAGTACCAAAAATAGCCACCGGGTGCCATTGAATTCCATTGAAGTTAGTTGTATACATTCTGCCTTAACAAATTAATACATTTCTGTCCAAATATCAGTTCTGTCACAAAATTAAGAACCTTGAGACTCAGACCTTTCTGACAATATATGTTTTGTCAAGATTAGAAAAGATTTTGATCATATTATGAAATATAATGGGAGGAGCCTGATAAAAAAAATACCGTTTCTATGGTAACGCAATGTTAAATTGTAAAACGGTTTTCACAGGATCAATTCTGAGTTTATAAGCTTTCAAATGATACCTAATTTATGATAACTACTAAAATATGTGATATAATAAAAAAGGCGATAAAAAATAATATTATATTTTAGAGGACAATATATACATAGCCTATTATAATTTTTAGAGGATAATATTATACTATACATTTTTTATTGAAAAATATTAGATTATTTGTTTTATTATTAACTTTTAGCATAAAAACAGAATTTGCAATGATTAAAAGTCAATCAATCAGCTTTTTGTGACAAAGGTCAGAACAGCAGATTTTTTAGAGGTGCACTCTTGTCAAAAATTCATTGGTTACTCTTCCTACATAATTTGTAGCAAAAAACAGCAGTCAAATATATATTTAGGAGTCTTAGACCTTTCTGACGATATATAGTTTGTCATAATTAGATTAGGATTTAATAGTAATAAATCGAAGTAAAGTTAGGCGTCCGTATAAGGGGACGGTGACCGTTTTAAGTACATTTTCGATTTCGATTCCCATCATGGCAATAACCCTTTAAGAGCATTTATTATACTATGTTCAGCATTTAGCCTTTAATTTAAACAATGCACACAGAGAATATTCATTATACTGTTTTGAAGCCTAAATTCACTTGCAAAATACATTTTACTCTTTGAATTTCTTATTTAAATGGAACATACATTTTATAACGCTTGCCTAAAACGTATTTACCATAACATGAATAATTAAAATAATTATTGCATTATCATTCTGAATGGTTGCCACTTCTCTGTAGCATTTCCTACACTTTTAGACAGCAAGTTTTTACTCCTGCAAGTGTTGTAGAAAAAATAAAACAGCAAAGGATTCAATTATTGGGATGCATGAGTCATTAATAAGCCCGTTCCATTGTGATACACCACAGCGCTTATGCAGCATACAAAAATTAAACAAAAAGGCAAATGAGATTTAAATGCCAGCGCGAGTATGAATGTGCATTTGCTCAAAAATTCAATTTGCAGATGCGTTTTCAGCACTTTGCTTTATCTAATGTTTGGATAAAAGAATCATGATTCACTCGGTCAGTGTGACTTGACATGCTCTTTTGAAACAGACTCAAACCATTTTGGACAAATCCGTCAAAATGAGCAGCATTCAGGGCTGGGTTTGCGTGGTATACCGCGGGGTCTGGTCTCCTGGTGAGAGTGTGTGAGGTTTTCTCAGAACAGTTTAACTACTGTATTGATCTCAGAGTGCTCTGGGGTTTGGGCTTTTATCCAAAATAGAAATGCGGGTAAAGCTGACATGTCTTACGGGATGTGGGCCTGCTTTGACAGATGCAAGGTTCGATGGTAAACATCTCTAGAGTTTATCGAGCTGATGTGGTGGATGCTGTATATTGACGGATATGCGGAGAGGGAATTATGACCAGAGAATTGAGCAATATGCAGGCATTATGTGAGCAGAAGACGAGTACATGACCAAGACATGAGCGTTAGGTAACAAATCGGTCTGATGCTGTGTGACAGCTGGGGTTTTTATGAGTCACCGGTGTGTGATCAGTGTTTACTGTGCGGTGGGGTTTATGCACAATATAGCCTGCATGTGCAATCAATACAAAAGTGTGTGTAAAATGCGGTACAAAATCCTTTAATCTGTTTGCAAACGAAGCCAAATCTGTATCTCATGACACCAGCTAAGTCAATACGCGATGTGAACTAAGTGGAATTAATGATCCGTTTATACTAATTCAGTCCGTGAACCACTCCGGCTTCTTTTGCATACTTGAAAGAAGTTAAAGTTCCTTTAGATTATTCATTAATTGTTTTTTTTTTCAGCATGGATGCATTCAATTGATCACAAGTGACAGTAAAGTATCTTAATAATCTTACAAAAATATTACTATTACAAATAAATGCTGGTCTTTTGAACTCAAAGAATCTTGGGAAAAAATTCGGTCTCACAGTTTCCACAACTATATGACGCAGCATAACCGTTTACAACATTGATAATGATGTAAAATGTTTCTTGAGCAGCAAATCACCATATTAGAGTGATTTCTGAAGGATCACGTGACATGGCTTTTCTCAGTCTAGACTAGAAAGCTCCAAATTCAACATAAATGACCCATTTTAACCCCTTCGCTGTTTTGAGAATGGGGGTTAAAATGCACTATTCAAACTTAAATGGTTGTAATTCAAAAATGCTTTGGAATATATACCCAAGTTTGGTCTTGTTTTAAAGAAAACACTCAGCAGATTATTGCTGAAGTGAAAACACTTCAAAAAATGAAAGTATGAAACAGTTATGGAAGTTTAAATTTACCGTAAATCAAATATATTGTACTATATATTTTTTATTTTATATAAAATATGTATTTTACAAAATATTTTTTACTCTAAAATTTTTTTTACTCCATAAATCTAACCAAGTTATGTTCCAAATTTGAAGTTGATATCACAAAAATTGAAGTTCCCATGAGATTTTGTTTAGGCGTAGTACCAAAAATAGCCACCGGGTGCCATTGAATTCCATTGAAGTTAGTTGTATACATTCTGCCTTAACAAATTAATACATTTCTGTCCAAATATCAGTTCTGTCACAAAATTAAGAACCTTGAGACTCAGACCTTTCTGACAATATATGTTTTGTCAAGATTAGAAAAGGTTTTGATCATTTTATTAAAATATAATTGGAGGAGCCTGATAAAATAAGTGCCGTTTCTATGGTAACGCAATGTTCAATTGTAAAACGGTTTTCACAGGATCAATTCTGAGTTTATAAGCTTTCAAATGATACCTAATTTATGATAACTACTAAAATATGTGAGATAATAAAAAAGGCGATACTAAATAATATTATATTTTAGAGGACAATATATACATAGCCTATTATAATTTTTAGAGGATAATATTATACTAAACTTTTTTTATTATATTATATATTTTTTATTATATTTATATTATATTTAAGCTTCTCTAAAATAATAAGTTTTAAGATGATTAAAATTACTGTCCAAAATCCATGAAAATCCTGAAATTTGGCAATTATAATAAATATATTACAATTTTTTATGCTGCAACCCAGAAAGCCTTTGCTAGCTTTGCGTCCATTAAAACCACTATTCATCAGCAGGCATTGATTAATCCTATGGCATGTAGCAAAAAATAAAAATAAAAAAAATGGTGCGACCAAATCAAATGCTGGTGCGACCAACTGAGAAAGTTGATAGCACTAGTTCAACCAGTGGAAAAGTTAGTCTGGAGCCCTGCTGTTTTCCTCTAAAAGCATTGTTTTCCACTGCTAATCTTCTGCTTTGCTGTAAATAATGTTCTAATTTTTGACTCGTTGGCTTTGGTAGTAACCAGGCCTGCTGGTCTTTCAGTAAGGAAGTTCAAATCTTGTGAAATATGAGTGATTCATCTCATGCTTGAGGAAGCGGTGAGCAGGTGGTTGAAGTCCGTGTCGTCGCGCTGGTGTGGATGTGACAGGTGGTCAAAGGGCAGGTGGGAAGCGGCGATCTGAACTCCAAGCGTTCGTATGAGGGCTTCACGCGGCCGGCGGAGTTAATGGGATCAGACGTGGAAAAACAGGATCTCTCTGCCAGTTAATGTTTAATCCTTTCCCGCCTCGGGCTCCAGCCATCTGATAATTCTTGGGCTGCCTCTCTTCATCATCAAGGTGTCAGTAGGAAGTGCCTCTGTAAATATTTAATCGGTTGCAGTGTGTCGCCCACTTCTCTTCATCCACTGCCTCTCCTTCCACAATGTTTTGTTGTAGTCTTTGGCTGCATGACTCATGCCATCTCATTGACTAGTGGTCAGCTGGGGTATTGCAATTAAGTGGCTGCAGAAATATATATATATATATATATATATATATATATATATATATATATATATATATATATATATATATATATATATATATATATATATATATATATATAATAAAATATATATTTCTTTTTATATTAATAATATTTAAATATGTATATATTTAATATATATATTTTTATATTAATAATATTTAATATTTAATCTAATAAATATTTAAAAATATTTTGTATATTTTTATAAAAATATTTAAAAATAAATAAATATTTTTTATATTTAAAATTAACAATAAATGTTTCATTTGTAAATGTATTTATTTTTAAAAAATATATTATTTATTGTTGCATTTAACTATAAATTAACAATTTTATATGTATATATATATATATATATATATATATATATACATATATATATATATATATATATATATATATATATATATATATATATATATATATATATGTATATATATATATATATATATATATATATATATATGTATGTATATTATACATATGTTTATTTATACATATTTATTTATTGTTAATATATGTATATTAACAATAAATGTTTCATTTGTAAATGTATTTATTTTTAAATGCAATTTTAAAAATATATATTATTTATTGTTGCATTTAACTATAAATTAACAATTTTATATGTATATAAAATACAAAACATTTCACTGGCTAATCGATAACCAGACTGGCAAGTTACTTTAAAAAAAAACAAGACAAATTATTATTAATGTGAAATCACCGATCCCAACCTTTTGTGGCATTATAACTGGCAATCAGTGGGGACAAATATATCCTAATTTCTCCATACTTTTCCAGGTTATTGTCACACATTTATTATTTCCTCCAGATATTCAGCATTCGTGATGGTTAGGCTTTCAAAAGTTTCCGTGTTTATTTGATCATCAAGGGCAGTGAGCAGTAGATGTGCAGAACAAAGCCATCGAGGCTCTCCGCGTCAAACTCCGGCTTGCCATTGTTAATAACTTTGCGCCAGAAGCAAGTGCAATTACAAACGAGAGCATGTAAAAGTCAAGGGGATACAAATCATGTTTGAATTAATGTCCCACAGGTCTCAGGGAATCAAGCCCGAAGCCTCGCACCGAGCGCAGTAAATGATGCATCTGTTTTAGGCCCAGTGAACAGTTAAAGGATGCTGAGGGTGTCTCGAGACGTGGGGGAGACGCTTTAGGAAGACGTTTAACTTTGAAGGACAGAGCTAAAGAGAGCGTTGAGTTGTTGAACCAAGAGATGAAATGTAAGCGCTGTTGAATGAATGCCAGAGCTGCAACATGGTGTTAATGATCTGAAGAAAAGAGCCGCTACAGTGGAAACTGCTTCTTCGTGCTGTTTCGGCTCCTGCGGCTCCACGGTTGGTGTAGTGTTGACAGTTTTACAAGCTTTTGTCTTGTTTTGGGTTAAATTCAGTTTAAATTGTTCTTTAAACTTATTGAGTATAGTAAAAATGGCTTTATCAGATCACTTTGCTGTCACTATGCATGAATTATCTTGCTAATAAACCCTTATGGTACAGGACATATGTTATGAACATAAGGGGGGTTTATGCATGTTTTTAAGTGTTATTTGCTCAATTATCACATTTTTAATGCAAATATGGCATTGTTTGAGACAACTTGACAAACAAGACAACATAAATTGGCATAATTATGTCATAATCATGACATAGTTGATTAATTATCAAACTTAAGAAACCATTTAGCTTTATTGGTTGACATTATGTAAACTGTCCATGTGGTTGGCTTTGACATTGGCTGTCATGAGGACATTATAACTGTGTCATGAATATGTTTCTTGACCTCAACTACAGTGGTACACATTTAATTTGTCATTAAAATGTTATAATGGCTTCATGACAGCCAATGTAGATAGAAACAATATAGTTACTTTTTACTATTGTGTTCAGGTGCAATGTTTGCTAATGGATACGGTTAAAAAGCAATTTAAAAATTGCATTTAAAAATAGTTTATTTTTGTTAAATGTAACTATATTTCTAAGCATTAAAGGAGTAGTTCACTTTAAAAAAATAAATTAAAAAAACTTTTGCCATAATTTACTGACCCCAGTCTTTCTTTCTTCAGTCGAAAGAAATGAAGGTTTTTGATGAAAACATTCCATGATTTTCTCCATATAACGGACTTCAATGGGGTCCAAACGGTTCAAGGTCCAAATGAGAGTTTCAGTGCAGCTTCAGAGGTCTTTAAACGAACACCAGACGATGAATAAGAGTCTTATCTAGGACCCTTCGAAGTCATGACTCAACAAAGATTCGTTCATTTTGATGAACGAGTTTGAACAGGAGAGTCACGAACGCTCGTCACAGAACAGAGCAAGATCGAGACTTTTGAGCGTATAA
Source organism: Hybognathus amarus (assembly GCA_030378365.1). Taxonomy (NCBI): domain Eukaryota; kingdom Metazoa; phylum Chordata; class Actinopteri; order Cypriniformes; family Leuciscidae; genus Hybognathus; species Hybognathus amarus. The sequence goes on along the minus strand of JAQIUQ010004628.1, from coordinate 71,065 downwards.
AACTTAAACTTTTTTATTTATTTTTTAAATGGCCGATCGTTTCCCTAGATAAGACCCTTATTCATCGTCTGGTGTTCGCTTTAAAGCCCTTTGAAGCTGCGCTGAAGCTCTCATTTGGACCTTGAACCGTTTGGACCCCATTTGAAGTCCATTATATGGAGAAAATCCTGGAATGTTTCCATCAAAAACCTTAATTTCTTTTCGACTGTAGAAAGACAGACGTGGACATCTTGGATGACATGGGGTGAGTAAATTATCAGCAAAAGTTTTTTTTTAAAGTGAACTACTCCTTTAACACTTTCATATGCCGAAATGTTGTCCTGTATGGGCCTAACATCATAAACTGCTCTCTCTCTCTCTCTCTCTCTCTCTCTCTCTCTCTCTCTCTCTCTGCCTCTGATGACACTTTTTCAGAAACTGCATGAAAGAGCAACTTTGATTCATGTGTTTTTTCTGTCAGACAGACGGCCACTCTCTGAGGCACTTTTGTCTCTTTCACAGCTGTCTTTGCTCCTGTAGGGATCTAGATTGAGTCGTGACAGATTTGAGATGGTAAAACTGTGATCTTGTGGATCCTATAGCACATCCATGATCGCTCCTGCAGCCCTTTTGCATGAGCCAATGCATCATGGTTATCTGCCTATCTTGAGCAGTTTTTACATTGTATTGCACATGACATTAGAGATTTCCTGATCAAGTTTTTCGTGCCCCTAATCTATACCAGTCATTGAATTTGGAGTCTGCCGATAGTGCAGTCTCAATCCAATACTTATACTGTAGTGCTTGGTGCACACTTCAAGTACATTCAAAATCTAAATCAGAGCCTGTATTCATAACAAATCTTAGTGCAAAGAAAAGAGCAGCTCCTAGTGTCAAAATTTGAATAAAACTCGGAGAAATGTGGGCATTTACTCTTAAAATTAAATTACTTAGATTTTCAAGATAATTAGATTTTAAAATAATTCGATTTTTTTTTATTTTAAAATAATTAGATTTTCAATTACTCTTGAAAATCCTTGTAAAGAGTCATTCAGAAAGCATCTTAAAGGAGTAGTTCACTTTTAAAAAAACTTTTGCTGATAATTTACTCACCCCCATGTCATCCAAGATGTCCAGGTCTTTCTTTCTTCAGTCGAAAAGAAATTAAGGTTTTTGATGAAAACATTCAGGATTTTTCTCCATATTTTGGTCCAAAAGATTCAGTGCAAACAAGGTCCAGAAGACAAATTCGATATATCAGAGACAACGTTGAATTTTTTTTCACAACCGCGCGAGAGACCGAAGTGCCCGCCCCCTCAGATCACTTGGACGTGACTGTGGTTACAAGATGTAAAACAATATAAATACTGTTCGTTTTCTCACACAAACCGCTCGTTTTCGTGTCTTTGGCCATCAATGTGTACATCAATGTACGAGTCATTAAATCATGTTTAATCTGGACTTCTCTGTGCATGCTCTTTGAGGTGGTGACCATAGACCTCCATTATATGACAGACAGACAAGAACGGTTTGACCTAAAAATATCAAAGTTGAAACTACTGCGGAAACAAAGACACCTACATCTTGGAGGTAAGCTAAAACATACCAAAAATTAATTTCAAAGTGAACTATCCCTTTAAGCGAAGACTCCTACGTAAACGTTTTGAAGCTAAATTAAGAGTTTTTCTTAGGTCGGGTCTTTCCTATTCACTCCCACTTCTTAAGGGAATAGTTATTCGCCCTCATGTGTGTGGCAATTGTAGATCTCAGAGATATTAAACTACAACTTAATGATTTCAACATCATTTAAAAAAAGAAAAAAGTCTTATATTTAAATGCCCTGTCTGCTTTATTTTATTATCAGGTGCATTTCTCACTGCCCCCAAATTGTATTTTACTCTAGTAAGCAAACCCGGTGCATCATTTAATTTCAGCTGGGAACACCCTGGAAAAGACCGATGTGGTTTTCACAACAGAGCGAAAATAGAATGAAGCACTTCATAATCAAGCGTATTTGTGCATACGGCATGGGAGTGTTGACCCAGCTAGAGATATAACACACCGAGCTGGGGAGCAGAACCGGCCAGGTATTAAAATCTGAGGTGCCAATTGAGCTGTGAAGATAAGAATTGAAAAGGGAATTGGGAATAACCCCCTCTGTTTTATACCCATTCCCATAATGCACTGCGACTTTACCCTGTGCATGCATCATCCACTTGATGCAAAGTATTCCAAGAAATGAAAATGGGTAAAATGAGGTTAGTTTTGAATTGAATTACCCATAATGCTTTAAGTTTAAAGGGGTCAACTGCCGATTTTTATTCGTAATGTTGTCCGATGCCCACTTATAATGTGTCAAGATTTTGACTTAGAAATAATAGGTTATTTTCTATCCTGTTTTTGACCCATTTTGTGAAACGTTTTAATAGTAAAACAAAAAATGGATGCTATATTTGACTGGAACTTCGTAAAAAATAAAGTTAATTAATGCTTATGTAATGTTATAAGGATGGCAATGCAAAATAGGCGCCTCTATTGTTTCGTTGCTGGTGTAATCCTGTCTTGTATTTTCTGCTACATGACATGCACAGATCAGTGGGCGTGGCTTAACCTCTTAACTGTCACACCCCCCTTTTTAAATAGACATGGAAATGCACATTTCAAACTTAAATGGTTGTAATTCAAGAATGCTTTGGAATGTAGACGTTAGATTGGTCTCGTTTTGAAAAAGACATTTGGCAGATTTTTTGTCGAAGTGAAATAAATTAAGAAAGTGAAACAGAAAAAGTTTGAGTTTATGGAAATGTACAATGTAAAAAAAATATTATTCATATTTTATATAAAATATATATTTTCAAAACCTGGGATACTCTAAAACTGCAGAAAAATCAAAGTTGTGTGTCAAATTTTAGGTTGATATCTCAAAAAATGAGCTTTCTGTGAGATTTTGTTTGCGCGCAGTACCGAACGCTTCCACTAGGGCACAACCAGACCCCATTACTGCCCATATAAGGGCGCCTCCATTTCCATATGTGTTTTGAGTGATATGAACCATTATTTTTCATACAATTTATGAAGTAGAGATCCTATTCAGAAGTAGTATGGGAAGTTTGGCAGATTTTGATATGAATTCAACCTCTAAGAAACACATACAAGAACACACATGCGCGTTATAGCTTCCTATTTTTTTCTTAATATATAAAACATTTTCAGATCTTTTTTTCTAAAATAATTGAATGGAATGCATGAAAACAAACTGAGGTTTCTACCTTTTTTTCATGATTTTTCATGTTCATTGCTATTTCAAAATAAAGGTCTGAACACGCTTTATGAGTATGAAAATATTCTTGTTTCAAATTGATAAATTACGGCTCCTGTGTAATTCATTTTGAAAATCAGTCACCAAATATGGAAACTAGAGATTGTAGGCTTTCAAACGATATTAAGGTCTTTTCTAAAATATTATTGTTTTAAAAATATAATGGCAAGCGTCCCACCTGTGGGACTGGACTTTAGAGGCAGTGATGTGCAAGTAGGCGTCAATCTTCTCCTTCAGAGGCGGAGCTTCGTTGCTCTGACGAAGTAATGGTACAAAATCCGAAGCGAGTTGTTTTCTGAGCTTGTTTCAATAAAAGCTGTTGAAAGATGAAGGAAAACTGGCCTGTGCTGTTATTTGTCAGGACATCTACAAGGTTGTTTCATACATCAAGAACAAAGCGCAACAGTCGAAGAAACCTTGGCTTTCAGAGAGTGGGAGGAAAATGCGACCTGCATCCTGACTACCCTGAAGTGCAGAACAACTATTTGCTTTAAAGCCAGAGGATTTCAGGGATGTTCACAATACAGCGTATGATGTGCATGGCCTGCTGGTTATAAAAAATATATATAGTGCAAAACATGACCTTGTTGAGTTAAATATTTTATTTTAGTTGTGCTGTCGTCTTGGAAACAAAAAAAAGCTTGCTTTGCTCAAGATAAGGATCTATTAATAAGTCCACATGCCATGCAAACTACACTCTAAAAATGCTGGGTTGTTTTAACCCAACTTTGGGTCAAATATGGACAAACCCAAACATTGGGTTAAAAATGTATCAATAAAATTTTAACCCAATGGCTGGGTTAGTCCATATTTGACCCAAAGTTGGGTTAAAACAACCCAGCAATTTCTAGAGTGTAGAACCACAGAACTTTGCGACGCTGTTTGTGGATGTTCGATGGTTTTGTGACACACACCCCTGTTTAGTTCCTGTCTCTATAACTTCTGAAAAGCCAACGCATTCTCATCCTCAGGGCGTCATATAGTGGCGCTTTTGAAATTTCTTCTAAATCCAACGCGCATGGCTCCCTTTAGCGTCAATATAACATGCACAGAGCTTTGTTTGGTTATGTTTAGGTCTGGGGTAGTGTTAGGGTTAGACCACTTGGAGGCGTCTTCTAACCCATATATATCTGCGTCTCATATTGACGCTAAAGGGTGCCGTGTGTGTTGGATGGAGACGAAATGTCAAAAGCGTCACTATATGGCGCTTTGGGATGAGAACGGGCTGGAAAAGCACACTGTGCTCTGATTGGTCGGCTGGATCAGTGTGTTGTGATTGATCAAGTGATTTGAGTGGGTCTTACCATAAGCGGGCAGGGATTATTTAAATGAGGAATATTGTGACGTGTTCGTTCCTGGAAGAAACTCAAGACTACAATAGAGGCGTTTCAGGAGTTCAGACACACTGATATAAAGAATAACTCTCGCTGGAGGGACTTTTTCATCCTCAAACAGCAACATCACACACTAAAGAAAGATGAACAAGGAAAAATAATAATCATAGGACTCCTTTAAAAATGCTGTTGACTAATTCATCACGCTGGAAATAGAAGCTCACATTGGGTGCGTTGCACTGAAACAGCAGTTTACATCAGTGTACAGAATATATTATACATTTTTTTCATTTATAAGCAGCCAGAGATATTATCTTTGATTAATCTTGTTTACGTTAATGTGATGCAAAGTGCGTCTTGGGCCCAAAATCTCCATCAGCATTCGTCTTTGCTGGTATTTTTATTTTCAGTCGATTGGCAAAGGAGGATTTAGAAAAGCAATTTAAAATTTGCATTTAAAATTGTTTCATAGTTGCAATTAACTTTATATATATATATATATATATATATATATATATATATATATATATATATATATATATATATATATATATAAATATATATATATATATATATATATATATATATATATATATATATATATATATATATATATATATATATATATATATATATATATGAAGAGTTCAGATGCAAAAGCCTCTAAATGCCATTTGAAATTTTCTTCTAAAATGACCATTTTTATCAAGCTTGTATATTTAAGTTCAGTAATTTCACTTAAAATGACAATTAATAGGTAATCTTCATTGCCATTTAAGTGAAATTACTGAACTTAAATATACAAGCTTGATAAAAATTGTCATTTTAGAAGAAAATTTAAAATGGCACTTGGAGGCTTTTGCATCTGAACTTCTTCATATATATATATACTGTATATATATATATTCAGGCTCTGTACATTTTTTCCAGTTTTTGAATAAATTGATAATTGATTTTTTTTTAAGTGTCACTCCTTGGCTGTTTGAAATAGCATACTAATAAACTTCTCATTAGTATATGCAGTAGATGTTATGCAAATGTATAACTCTTGCAATACACTTAACTTAACCTCCACTTTTAATGTAATGTATAAAATGCAAGTATTTTAACTCTAACAGATAAAGTTTGTATTCCATGCAAAGCATCTTGTGAATGCAGAAGCTGATATATGCATATGCACAGAAGCGCTTTTTAAAAAAGAATGATTAATAATGAAAGATGATTAAGCAATTACTCTGATTTAAATCAGTCGGTGCCCTTGTGTGCGCAAGTCGAGAAAACTTAATTTAGCAATGTCGTCGCTGGTCACTTCAGCGGATAATGCAAAGCAGCTTTATGCAATTTGTGTACGATACCACGACGTGCATGACAATGCAGCCCACGCTTCTTTCATTACCCTGAGCAATTTGGGGCGCCTGCCGCCGTGGGTCCCTCTCAAATTAAAAAAGCCCAGCGTTTGGTCATCACACGCCGCTCTGCTTTAAACCCCACCGTCTCCTTTTGTCTTCCTCTCTCCAATCACACTTGGCAAGCTGTCGGCTCACTGGCTTCGCATGCACGTTAAACACCAAGACCTTCCGGGTGCGTCTTAACTCTTGACTGCACTTGTGTCTCGTATATTAAACCTCGAAGGTTGGATAGCCAAATATTGTCCGGCAGATATGAAGGACAGTGACGGGGATTATGAGCAGACGCTGGAGGCATATTCGACGGAGCCACGCCGCGAGAGAGAGGCCTCTGTCCCGATAGCACGCTAATCTGTATTTGCAGAGGAAATTGGAACGTATTTTGCACACTGAATAGATAAGAACAAGAATGCCGTTTGAAAACTAAAAAGGAATTTGTCGTTGTTTTTGCCACCTGCAAACAGCCCGAGCAAATTCACATTTCCTCTGATGTCCTGCTCGGCTCGCGTCACACTGTGATTTCTGTGTGTAGTCTTATTTGTGCTTATGAAAACACTGGTGTGTGCCTGTGTGTGTGTATGTTCCCATTGTACTACCAAATGCATACAAATGCAAGCATTGTATAATTTCTCATTTACCATAAATAAACTCGCAGTTGTGAGATATAAAGTTATCCTGTGAAATATTAACTGGTTATTATGAGAAATAAAGTCAGTTGTGAGATGTAAAGTTACAGCAATGAGAAAGCTATGAAGTCCTGTAGCTGACACATACCATGATAAATCACCTGAAATTTATTACGTTTGCTTATTATCATCATATAAGTATGGAAGCTTGTTTCTGCTGCAGCATAAAACAATTCACGGGTTCACACGTAGGCTAAAATGAAATCAGATGTGGTAATTTATGCATATTTGGCGTGCTTTTTGGCCCGAACCCTGAAAAAAAAAGATATTTGCTGCTTGTTCAAATTGCTTAGTTAAAATGAGCTTGTGCAACACAATTGCTATACATTTTGACCAAACTTAATTTGATTGTGTTCATTCTGCTTAAATGTATGTCAAATTTTAGTTCCTTTAATCCGTTTGTGTTGGATTACATGAATGATTTGTGTTGCATTAACTGAAACTGGCCGGTGCTTGTTAATTCCCAGCATGCTTTGCATATGTTGAAATATAAACACATAAATGTTGAAATTAAGTGTTATTTTGTGTGTTTTTGGGGAAGACTTTGCTAGTGTGTAGTTGTGTTTAATGTTCAATTATATTGAAATTATTAGAACCATTTAAAATACAGTGGGTTACCATTGTGGAGAAGAGTGGTGCATTTGGTTAAGATGAAGACTGATTCAGCGATATGTAAATCATGTAAATCTTATCATTTAAGAAGCTAAAAAGTGCTATTGGTAGTAAATAGTTGGCTATAATCAAAAACTGATTAGTGTGACACTAAAATAAACTATATAGCATTAGATGAATAGATATATGAATTAATCATATCAGTTGGTCTAAAACATTGCAAACTAGTTGGGCTGACACTATTATATTACTCTGTGCCCAACCATAGTAAACATAAGTTGAATCAACCTTAATAAATTAAGTGCATTAAATTGGAATAACAGAACTGCATAGTTAATCATGTGGAAACTCTTTCCATGATTTTTTATGTTCATTCAAAGAGTTGTGTATGTGCTTATTTATTTATTTATTGCTGATTGGTTTATTACCTGAACGTGCTCCTCCTGAACTTTGTTACATAAAACTTCATTTAAAAATTTAATTCTGATTTTTTTATCTCGCAATTATGACTTTTTGCGCAATTGTAAGTTTATATCTCTCAATTACTGACTTTATGACTTGCAATTACAGTTTAGAGTAGCCTATGTCTCACAATTTTGACTGTTTTTCTCAGAATTGTGAGATGAAAAGTCACAATTGCTTTTCTTTTATTCAGTGGCTGCATAAGTGTTGCTATTTTCTTTACAAATCGATAATTGAAATAAACCTGAACAAATATACAGAGTTCCTAAATAAGTTATTATCGCTGTACAAGGTCAGGTTCAGTTCACGAATGCTTGTTATATAAACTTGAACATATTCAGTTTATAAGACAGTGTGTAATATCATGTTTTAAAAAAGTATTTAATAAGCTACTAAATCAAAATAGTAAACACAAGTACAAGCCAAGAATACTTAGAATACTTAAATATTTGGGCTGTCAAACGATTAATCACGATTAATCGCATCCAAAATAAAAGTTTGTGTTTACATAATATATGTGGGTTCACTGTGTATAATTATTTTTATATATATAAATACACGCACACATGCTTGTATAAATTTAAGAAATATTTTCATGTATATACTGTATATAGATGTATATGTAATTTATATTATATATAAATATAAATATCTCATATATAAATAATATTTTTTCTTTAATATACATGCATGTGTGTGTATTTTTATATATACAAAATAATTCAGCACCCACATATATTATGTAAACACAAACTTTTATTTTGGATGCGATTTAATCGCGATTAATCGTTTGGCAGCCCTTAATACTTTTAAAGCAAATCTCGTTCAACAAGTTTAGGCAACTTAGACTTTTCTGTCAGTATAAGTTAAGTAGCCTATACTTAAGTGCAATTTAAAATATATTTCGGAGAAGTACATAAAATCTAGACTGAAAGTATCCTTTCTCTATACTAATGGAACATTTAAGTGAAAATTTGAAATTCTGCCTTGGCAACTGACTGAAGTAAAATAACTTAAAAGTCTAAAAATGTGACAAAAGCAACAAAATGACTAAAAATTGAGGCTAATTTTGATTGAAAACCACAAATATAAAAATAAAAGCATTTGTAGAGTAGTAGCACACTATGCTCAATTTGAAGAGGAAATTGAAGCGTATTTTGCAAAAACCTGAACAGAATGTCATTTGAAAACACTAAAGGATTTGATGCCACCTGCAAACAGCCCGAGCAAATTCACATTTCCGCTGATGTCCTGCTCGGTTCGCATCCCAGTGTGATTTCTGTGTGTAGTCTTATTTGTGCATGTGAAACGCACGTGTATGTGTTTGTACACAATTGTGCCAGCGTTGAAGCGAGTGTGTGAGTGTGTGTACGTTCCCATTGCAGCGGCGGCCCCTTCATTTCACGCTCCGCCGCTCGCGTGCGAATCCTCTTCCCCGGGCTCATTATCAGGTCTGTTCGACGAGAGCACACGGGCCACAACCCAATCATTATTCAAGCCCGCTGCCGGTCAGCGCCGACGGCTCCATGCTGTCGTTTTGCGATCTTATCTCTCTCTCCTCACAAATAACTAAGCAAAACCACAAAAACAAATCCTGCCTGATCAGGATCAATGAGGTACTCAGTGCCCGCCACGCCGCCCGGGGACCCGGGATCGAGATGGACCTTCTGTTGTTGGAATAACTGCTGTGTGCATTGCTCACTGTCTCTCCTCTCGTTTCTCTGGCAGGACCCAGCGGCGCTCAGGCGGCCGAGTTCGGACACTTGCCCGACAACATTACCGTGCTGGAAGGAGAAAGCGTCATATTGAGGTGACTTCACCACACACCTGCATCTTTGTGTGTTAAATGATTTAAAAACACTATCTAGGGCTGCATGATTAACCGAAATCAAATCAAAGCTGATTTGATTATCAAATCTGAAATGTTGTTAAAGGGATAATTCACCCCAAAATTGTTATTCTGTAGAATAACATGTTGTTCCAAACCTGTAGGTCAATTAGTTTTTTCTTCTGCTGAACACAAAGGAAAAATGTCTGTAATCAGACCGACTGTAGCCATTGACTTCCATCAGTATCTTTTTTTCTACTAAGGGTCTTATCAAGCAAAACGAGCGCTCATTTAAAAATAAAAATAACAAAGTTTAAGTTTTATAAGCTCAAATGCTCGCCTGTTCTGCTGAGGCGTGTTCGTGACTCTCCTGTTCGAACTCGTGCATCAGAAACTGAAAGAATGTTTTCCTGGGTCAACTCGTTAATTTCGTTCATTGAAGGAACCAAATGACACAAAAAAGATTCGTTCATTTTGATAAACAAGTTCAAACAGGAGAGTCATGAACGCGCATCACAGAACAGAACAAGCGCGAGCATTTGAGCTTATAAAACTTAAACTTTACTTTTTTTTAAATGAGTGACGTTTCGCTTGATAAGACCCTTATTCATCGTCTGGAATCGTTTAAACCGTTTACAGTTTCACGATGTATTTTTGACCTTGAACCGTTTCGACCCCATTGAAGTCCATTATATGGAGAAAATCATGGAATATTTTCATCAAAAACCTTAATTTATTTTCAACTGAAGAAAGAATGACATGGACATCTTGGATGACATGGGGTGATCAAATTATCAGCAAAAGTTTTTTTAAAAGTGAACTACTCCTTTAACATGCGTTTGATGGTTTTCATGTGAACACACACACACACACACCTGAAGGGCAAAACAAGGCTTTCCTCCATTGACCGCCACTCATTTTTACCAGGTTTGTACTACGTAGTAGACAGTGTTGTTAAAAGAACAAATTCAATAAACACCTTATTAATGATGAGGCAAGAACACAGAATATACAGTGCTGGTCAGAAGTATTTCGCCGCTGGTAAATATGATCAAAGATGACTGTAAAAAAAAAAATATATATATATATATATATATATATATACATACATACATACATACATATATATATATATATATATATATATATATATAAAAGGATAAACAATGCATACATTTTTTATATAAATAAATATATATATATATATATATATATATATATATATATATATATATATATATATATATATATATATATATATAGAGCTATGGAAAAAATTAAGAGACCACTGCCAAATCAGCAGTTGCTCTGGATTTATTATTTATATTATAAATAATAAATCCAGAGCAACTACTGATTTGGCAGTAGTCTCTAATTTTTTCCATAGCTGTATATATATATATATATATATATATATATATATATGTATATATATATATATATATATATATATATATATATATATAACATTTCATTGAATTAAAAGAATTGAAAGTGGAGGGAAATCACATTATGAAATAAATGTTTTTCTCCAAAACACGCTGGCCATAATTATTGGCTCCCTACTTTTGCAACCTCCTTTTCCGAGATAACAGCTCTGAGTTTTCTCCTGTAATGCCGGATGAGTTTGGAGAAACACTGACCTGAGATCAGAGACCATTCCTCTGTACAGAAGCTCTCCAGATCCACGTCAGCACTTCTCCTCTTCAGTTCACACTCATCTCAAACTCATCTCAATCATTCTGACCAGCACTGTACATAACACAGTTTCCCGTTAAGCATTTTCCCATAAGAAACCATTATAAAGAAAACGCTTAACCATTTAGTGAGTTGGATTCATATTTTGAGCTCATCTGCTCTTCTGTGTACATCATCAATTAGGTTATACTTCATTTGGTCTTTTACTGTAACAACACTGTTTTATCACATCTAGGCCCAATACACTGTATATACATATATTATGTTTTATTATCCTCACCTGCCCTGCAGAGTGCATTTATTAACACTCTCTCTAGTTTTGTTGTTAGTCAGTTTCCAGGCTGAAATGACTTGGTGTCAGTCTATCAGCCAGCAATTGAACTCCTGACCCTGCTGTCTCAAAAGCACCATATTATTATTCCACACAACTACACTGGGAATGGGAATTGATGTGATATCACAGTTTGATATGCTGAAAGAAAGTTAAAGCTGACATGAATGTGAGTGATATTTAAGCTTTAAATGTGTCACGATTTCTCCGTGTAAAGAGCAGAGCGAAGCAGGGACATCTAGAGGTGAACTGTGGTTACTACACATGCTGTTCTGGCTGGTGCTCTTCAGAGAGTGGTGAAGTGCAGCGGTTATTAATGCCATTTCATTTATTATGGCTCCCCACATCTGCTTCTAGAACATTGGTGATATTTCAAGCAAATAATAGACCAAGCTCAGAATTGCATTTTTGTGTTATTTACAAATGCCAGCAGGCAAAGGATAAGATTATGAGCACTGAACTGAATGTGTTTTGACAGACTCTGAGCGCTGTGTGTGTGTGTTTGTAATTTCAAAAGCTGTCAGTTAGCAATATCACTGTCAGTTTTTGCCAGTTTGTTGTATAAACAAGCTTTAGGACTTAAATACTTGGATGCAAGCTTTAATGTCCAATAAACAATGAGGATTTGGTGCAAATGGTGCTGATGATGCGCTCATCAGATTCCCAGTGTCCAGATGGGACCAGAACGACAGTGTTTAAAGCTTTTTGTCCAATGAACATTGATCTTTGCACCACTAAAATCGATGTATTAATAGATCCCGTTGTTGAAGCCAGTCGTGCATTTACTGACTTCAGCGGACATATTCAATTAAGATACAACACATTAAGTCTCTGAATGAGTGCTCTGATATTTAACAATTTTACACATTTTTTGAAAGGTATCTACAATGATATTTAACCCTCTGTTGCATGCATTATGGGGGAAAAACTTAGATTTTAATGGTAAAGAAATCTGATTGAGTTTTAATGCATAATGCTATATTTGAATTGAGATGACTTAAAAAAAGTAAATTAAATTTTGAAAATAATATATATATATATATATATATATATATATATATATATATATATATATATATACATATGTAGATCAACATCTGTTGCATGTATTATTTAAAAAAATGGTTTAAAATTATTTGATTAAATGCAAATATGTTGCAATAATAAAAAAAACATGATAACTGCAATATTCTTCAACAAAATATTAATTTAGGAGAGAACGCTGTGTGATATTTTACACTTTTAAAACTAAATTATTTAAAATGATCTAGAATGATATTTAACCTATCATATTAGAATACATTTTATTCAGTTTTCAGATGCATAAGAAAAGTTATTTTGGGGAATTGGGAGGACTTTTTAATGTAAAGTAAATACTGAGAAATAATGAAATGTGGATAATTTAAAAATATAAATAATTAAAAATATATATATATTATTAAAAATATGAATAATTAAATGAAAAACAAACATATTAATTTGGGAAAGTGTGTTGTGTTATAGTTGACACTTTTTGCACTAAATTGTTTAAAAGTACCTAGAATGAAATGTATCTTGCAAGAATTATAAAAATGTTTGATTTGGTTATTTTTGAAAACTGCGAGGACTTTCAGTAAAGAAATGCAGAAAAATAATTAGCATGGATAAATGGATAATTAAATTTCTTTTTTAAATGTACATAAAAAACACATATTCTTTATAGTGGCTGAATACCGTATCCGTTCCACTCCCACACAATGCTGCTTCAAACCTACACACACATTTTCTCATGACAAATATATGACTAAATGCTTTTAAAAAAGGGTTTACTCACTTAACAAAATAATGTGAATCATATTCTGGATGAAGGAATAAAGCTTTTATGAGGGCAGATCTCCAGAGCTCAGATGCTTCCTCCGTATGGAGAACAGTGCCAGATAAAGACTTTTCACTGCCAGTGGGACAAAGACACACTTTCTGTTGGATTATTCAAAAAACCTCCCTTCAATATTAACCATTTTATTGCCATCAGTATGTGCTCGCAACGCATCTAGAACACACGTGTTCCCCTCAGACATTCATGCAGTAGAGTGTTTTTATGTATTATTTGTGCATATATGAACATTCAGACACTTTTGCGATGCCCTTTTGGGGAGCTCCGCTGTTCTGGTGGAGTCACGGCTTGTGTTTTCTGGCACTGTTAAAGTGTTAAAGCAATCACCACTGGTCTGATTAGTCAGCTTAATGATCTAGTTAATGACCCGGACCTTATGAGCGAGTTGTAGGGATTATGGAAGAAACTTTCATGCTAGCGTTCATTCAGTGACATCACAGTACTTGGATATGTAGTCTGTAGATGCCATCTTTTATTTAAAACAAGTCTTTGATAGGCAGAGACGTACAGTCCAGAAATGGTGCACAAAATAAATGTAATTTGCCTCACAGCCTTGTTTCAATTCACTTCAAGTGACTTCAATACCAGTAAGAGTGACATCCTTTTCGACCACCTTCTCTGGGCCAGTATCCTCAAATGGCCTTTTTAGGGGGCTTTCCTCTTAGGGCGAATGAGAGTTAAGAAAGGAGTAGTTCACTTTTAAAAAAAAACTTTTGTTGATAATTTACTCACCCCCATGTCATCCATTTGGACTCTCATTTGGACCTTGAGCCATTTGGACCCCATTGAAGTCCATTATATGGAAAAAATCCTGTAATGTTTTCATCAAAAACCTTAAATTATTTTCGACTGAAGAAAGAAAGTCATGGACATCTTGGATGACATGGGGGTGAGTAAATTATCAGCAAAAGTTTTTTTAAAAAGTGAAATACTCCTTTAACTGCTTTTACCTGCTATCTTTAAAAGACAGATGCAACGATTATTGCATCCATGGCCAGGATATAATTATAAAATATGACATGATTTCAAAAGTTACTTATTTGAAGCCCATTTGGAGAGAGGGAAGTTTATAATGTAACAATATGCCAGTCATCATGTGATAAGGAAAATATGACTAGGCCTAAACTACTTGTTTTCAGCAGGTGTTGTCAGGCTAAGTTACAGACACTGATGAAAAACTGCTGTTAATTATCTGGGAATTCGTTCTCTAAACATCAGTCAAGTTGTCATTGTTTGTGTCAAACATTTTTTATAACAGGAGATCGTGACTTATCTTGAATCTTACCCAGATACAATTGTGCTATTTTCTGATTGGCTATAGGGCTTGGGCGTCATCACGTCATTGCTGGCGTGGCGGCCATGTTGGCGGTTTCGCAAATGTAAACACAAGTCGAACGAGGAGAAGCAGCAGAGTTGGGATACACAAAAAGAAAAAAAGATGTTAAAATCCCTGAAAAGGTTGTGGAATTAACCGGGATATGTAAAATGAGGGAAGCCAGTGACCGGTATGTGGACTAAACCGGCACTTTTAACGGTCTAGATCACAACAAGTGTCGGCAAACAGTAACAAAGTCAGTGACAAAGGTAAAGTTGATGCGCTGCACTTATCTGCTAGTTTAGTAAGTTAACTGTTGTGGTAACAATCATTCACACATGTACTTTTAATTAACGTAATGTCATGTGTTTGCAAAAGTGCTAGTTAGTAATGTTAGCTGTCAACCCTCACGTTTATTCCGGGTTTTCCCACGTACTTGAGCTCTTTTTCCGCTGTCTTTCCGTTTTAGTATTTTCCTGTAAAATATTCCGTATTTTAATATTCTCATAACATTAACATAAGCCATTCTATCGGACCTGTCATTCTCTGTTGTCTCGTTGTTACCCTCTTGCCTCGTTACTAACTACACTTTTGAAACACATAGTTAAAAGTACGTTACATGTGTGAATGGTTGTTAGCACTATACTAGCTGCTAGGTGGAGCGCAGTTTACCTTTGCCCGGATTAACCCTCAGGTGCTCTTCGTTTCAGTCACCGGTCTTAACCGGACACCTAAAAACGAAACTTTCTCCATCCCAGTAAAACCAATGCAATTTATTTTTGTTCTATAATATTTATTCTTTTTAATTGAGTGTTTTGAGACATTTTAATTGAATTTATTAATATGTATGCAATATTTATGGTTTATTTTTGTCATAATATATATATATGTATATATATATGTATATATATATATATATATATATATATATATATATATATATATATATATATATATATTTTTTTTTTTTTCAAAAAATATTAATGCAGTATTTTATTTAATATAGAGTCTAGGCCTTCAGAAAAAAAATTTGGAAAAAAAATTAGCACCATCTAGTTACAGTATAGAGAAAAGCGTAGCATCATGAGTCTAACCCCTATGGTCTAACCACTAGATGGCATGTACATCTCTCTATGGAGAAGCATGTGAATTCCCCAGCTGTTTATGAACACATTTTGTTGTTGGTGGTGGATTTGAATATATAGTTGAAACAATCTCAAAAACTATTTCTTATATAAAAAAATGACAAAAATAAATAAATTCACAATTTTTGTTTTTTCATTTTTATTTCCCATTAATTTCCTATGGGGGTCATTTTTGACCAAAGACCACAAGTGTGACTATTTTTTTAAGACCACTTAGCATGCTCAGATCATGACCTAAATTTTTTGTGTGTTCACATACATAATGCCATAAAAGTCACCAAGTTTCGTAACATTGCAGATGAAGCTGTGATTTTTAAAAATTCAAAACATACTTTTTGTAATAAAAATGTATTGGTGTGTATGTGTATAAAAGTGTGTTTGTATGTGTGTGTGTGTGTGGTGGGTGTGTCTGTTTTGCACTCTAGATGTTGTAGAGTGTCACCCCTTTCCTGCGGTATACTTTTTTTTAGAATTGTGGCCAATTTGTAGATTGTACATACAAAAATTCAGAGAATTTTTTTTTGTCAATTTCCCATTCATTTCCTATGGGTTGTCATTTTTGACAGAAGAGCAAAAGTGTGTCAAATTTTTTTACAACCACTTAAATTAGTCTGAATCATGACCTCAGTTTTTTTTTTGTGTGTTCACATACCCAATGCCCTAAAAGTCACCAAGTTTTGTAATTTTCTGAAGAAGCTGTGATTTTTAAATATTCAAAACAGATTTCTCTAATCACAATTAATTGGTGTTTTTGTGTATAAAAGTGTGTAGGGGTGGGTATGTCTGTTTTGTCCCCTTCAATGCTGAGCACTTTTTTCTGCATCGTGACCAATTTTGTAGATTGTACACACAAAAATTCTCAAAGTTTTTGTGTTTTTGTCAATTTCCCATTCATTTCCTATGGTTGGTCATTTTTGACTGAAGAGCACAAGTGTGACTATTTTTTTACGCCCACTTTGCCTGCTCGGCAAATGCAACGCGGTGTCTGATTGGCTGATAAGACGTGCTTGATTCTATAGTGACATTTAAATATAAGTTTTCAACGTGAGAAATACATTGTGTGGCGTGAGTGCGAGACGGAAAGACCGAAATGAGTGACACTTGAGAGCCAATTCTGTGTGTCCTTTTCAATCTCGTCTTTTTCCTAGATGCAAGATAGATGAGGAGGTCACTCACAAGGCATGGTTGAACCGCTCCAACATCTTATTCACGGGCACAGATAAGTGGTCCCTGGACCCCGCGTCTCCCTCGTGAAAGCAACAACAACAGCGACTTCTCCATTAAGATAGAGAGAGTGATGGTGGCCGACGAGGGACCCTACACGTGCAGCTTCCAGGCCAGAAACCAGCCTTGGACAGCCCACGTTTTACCTCATTCATGCAGGGTGCGATTCATCATGGCCACCGCTTACAGGAATCAGCCCTATGAGTTCGATAAACCATCAAAATATGGGGGAAATATTTTAAGTATGAGGGGAAAACAAAACACAAAAAAATGTTTTTTATCTGGCAGAATTATTTGGGAAAACTACAGGTTTACTGTGCAGAAAAGTGGAAAAACAAATCACAGGAAATAGCATATAACAATTAGTTATTAACATTTTGTTGGTTCTCTCTTTCATAATTTCTTTGTATGAGTGCCTAAGCAAAAAATATGATGGCAAAATGTGTCATGTTTCACAATATGCTTTCAAAAATATATATATTTTTTCATCATATTTGGCTAAATGTCATGTTTCCTATAGGCCTCATGTTTGGCCACCGCTGTACGTGTCAACAATGAACACAAACACATATGAATGGTTTCTCAAAAGATTTAGGAAAAAAGTAGCTGGCAGAAATGTGTGTAAAATTGTGTGATCAGTGTTTCTATGGAAGTCTGTAGAAATAAAAAAAGATTCCAACTTAACATCTCACAGTTCTGAGTTAATTTAGTTTGTATTAATCACACTTGTGACTTTATAGTACTTTATATTACACAATGCAATTGCAAATCTCACAAAAATAATTTGCTAATGTAAGCTAATTTATAAATCTTAGCAAATTTCTAAGCTACCATTTAAAAGTTTGGGGTCAGTACGTGTTTTTTAATGTTTTGAATGAAGTCTCTTGTTAATTTGATCTTAAATACGGTAAAATTGTGAAATTTTATTATAATTTAAAATAACTGTTTTCTATGTGAATATACGTTAAACAATAAATTTATTCCTGTGATCAAAGCTGCATTTTCAGCATCATTACTCCAGTCTTCAGTGTCACATGATCCTTCAGAAATCACTCTAATATGAGGATTTTCTGCTCAAGAAGCATTTATGATTGTTATTAATGTTGAAAACAGTCACATATTTGTGGAGACTGATCATTTGTTTTTCTTTTCAGTGATTTTTTAGTAAATAGACTGTTCTTAAGAACAGCATTGATTTGACATAAATAAAATATTTGTGTAATATTATAAATGTCTGTACTGTGATCATTTAGATCATGTGTGAATCATTTAGCAGACGCTTTTGTCCAAATGAGGACAATAGAAGCAGTTGAACCAACAAAAGAGCAACAAAATATAAGTCTTAGTACACATAATAGCACATGTATACATATACATATATATATATATATATATATATATATATATATATATATATATATATACATACATACATACATATATATTAGGGCTGTGCAAAAGTTAATTGCGATTAATCACATCCAAAATAAAAGTCTGTGCTTACACACTATATGTTTGTGTGCTGTATGTTAATTATTTTGTATATATAAATACCTATGCATGCATATATATATTTAAGAATTATTTGCGCTTAAATTCTGTATGTATGTATATATATATATATATATATATATATATATATATATAATCTATATTATATAAATATTAATATTTTATATATGAATAACACATTTTCTTAAATATATACATGCATGTGTGTGTGTATTTATATATACAAAATAATGAATATACAGCACACACAAATATATTATGTAAACACAGACTTTTATTTTAAATGCAATTAATCACAATACATTTTACACAGCCTTAATATATATATATATATATATATCATAGATCAATTTAATGCATCCTCACTGAATAAAAGTATTGATTTGTTTTTAAAAAGTTTAAACTTTTCTGACCACAAACTTTTGAACAATACACAGCTGCACAAGCAAAAAATAAAAATACAAATTGTGAGATATAAAGTCACATTTTACTTTTTTTTTATTCTTAGCTTTCATAGATTTCTGTCAATCCAAAAGAAAAACAATATAAATGTGACATGCATTGGAACAGACCCTTCTCCTCATGGATATCTAGTTCTTTTGCTTCTCTGAGTTTGTCAGACAAACTTTTCTTAGTTTAAAAAAAATGTGTGTATTATTAATGTAATCTGGACGTACTACATCCACCATGTTGTCAATATCATGTGATCTACAGTGTCAGTTGCGTTGCTTCACCGTCATTCATAAATTCTCTCCTGTGGCCTCATGGGATAGTAAAATGTCCATCGTATGCACATTTCTTGATATGCCGGATGATGTACTGTTTCCTCCTCTTTATGAGTACTGTGCAATTTGGACATACTTCTGTTTCCTACTATGTAGTATGGGAGTATGCGATTTTCGGATGCAACCATTTCCATCTGATTCATGCAGATCTTTATCATCGATTGCGAAAGTATACTCTATTATCAGAAGATGCACAACAGCGCCCCCTACCTTATAACAGCGAAACCACGGATTGCCAGAAAAGGTTGTCAATTGCTGGGAAGCAGTCTGCACAAATGATGGAGTGGCAGGGAAAGAGTTAATGGCAGTACCAAGAAAACCAGAGGGCTTGACACAGATGTAATGAGCATCAGAGGGGTGGTTATGCTCTGTAATCTTCAGGATGACCGGCTGTGAGAGGCGGGAGCGGGTTTGCCGACTGTCACGTCAACGGAAACATGAGTAAGAGTCTCAGCGATCCTGACTGACGTGATTTATTGGCAGCAAACCCTTCCTCTGATGGATTACTTGCATCTCTCCCTTTCCTTCCTCCCTAACCCAACCCCGCCGGCTGAAAGTTGTCAATTGTTATGTATATCACACCATGGTGCGATTTTCCTGTAGCACAAGATTGAAAATATCAAAGCACGATATTGGAGAAAACATTGAGGTTTTTCTGCCGGTATGACTTTATATAGCGATATTTGGAAAGAATGATTAGGGTGATTTTGTTGGGGAGTGAATATATGGATTGTTTCTGCCATGGAAACTAAAATTTGAATAATAACTGCGACTTAAGTCATAATTGTGAGCCATTAACTTATACATTGCGAGAGAAAAAAGTCAGAATTGTGAGTAGCAACTTCCTGAAAAGTTATAAGTGTGAAATCCTTTTAAGGATGAATAATTTGGGAGAAACTTGAAAAATGTGTGTGTTCATAATTTACCCTGCTTTTTACAAGGACCAACTTAAACCATAAAGTGAAATGAGGTTTTTTTTTTTTTTCATGTGTGTTTTCATAGGCCACATTCACACTGTTTTTGACCAATTCAAAATGACTATAAAATGCTTATTATGATTTTACTGTAATAATTATTATTATTTAAATAAATTAAATAATAATATAGTAATAGTTATAAAGTCAAATGTATAGTAAAAATGCTATTTTACTGTCATACTTTAGAATATGATCTAATATTACAACTTTTGCCTGAATAAACTCCTAATTACTGCTTATTAATAGTTAGTAAGGTAGTTTAGATAGGATTATATCTGATAAAATAAGGCTGGAGTAGTTCACTTTAAAAAAAAAACCTTTGCTGATGAATATTACTCACCCCCATGTCATCCAAGATGTCCATGTCTTTCTTTCTTCAGTCGAAAAGAAATTAAGATTTTTGATGAAAACATTCAGGATTTTCTCCATATAATGGACTTCAATGGGGTCTAAACAGTTCAAGGTCCAAATGAGGAGTTTCAGTGCAGCTTCAAAGGGCTTTAAACGACACCAGACGATGAATAAGGGTCTTATCTAGCGAAACGATCGCTCAAGTAAAAAATTTAATAAAAAAATGTAAGTTTTTATAAGCACAGAATGCTCGCCTTGCTCTGTTCTGTGATGAGCATTCGGTGACTCTCCTGTTCGAAGTCGTTCATCAAAACGAACAAAACTTTTATGAGTCTTGACTTCCAAGGGTCCTAGATAAGACCCTTATTCATCGAAACACGTCTGGTGTTGTTTAAAGCCCTTTGAAGCTGCATTGAAACTCTCATTTCGACCTTGAACTGTTTTGGACCCACTTGAAGTCCATTATACGGAGAAAATCCCGGAATGTTTTCATTAAAAACTTTGATTTCTTTTTCGACTGAAGAAAGAAAGACATGGACATCTTGGATGACATGGGGTGAGTAAATTATCAGCAAAAGCTTTTTTCAAAGTGAACTACTCCTTTAAGTACCAATGAACAGCCAATATGCCTGCTAATAAGCAACTAGTTAATAGTGAGATTTGGACCCTAATCTAAAGTGTACCAAATTACAAAATATTTACATCTTCATTTTTCAAACGGCTTATCAAGCTTTTATTTTAATGGCTTGCCGGCAAATAAATAAGCACACTACCAGTTAGTTGTATATTCATAATCATGTGTGTATCTCACAGTAAATGAACCAAGCCATTTTGAGACTGAAACACTTGAATCATGCGTTACTGAAACTACACGTAAATGACGTTCAGCCATATAAAGTGAAGAATATTTCATAGAAAGCTACTCGGAAAAGCATGAAGAGCGTGTTCAAAATGCATCTCAAGCACGTTGTTGGTCGAACCAGAGGCCAAACCATCTCTCCAAACACAGGCTTGTTTTATCTGCCACACGGAGCTTTGCAGACAGATGACCGTATTTGCTCGATACCATTGTGCCCTCAATTTTAGTCTTAGTGCGATATGAGCAAAAATAATTACACCCCCCAGTCACTCCTCCAACAGGAAAGATCTGCTCTGGGTCCAATCTTAAGTCTATCGTCGGACGTATTTCGCCCTGTTAGAAAGTGAAAAATGGTCTGCTTGAGAATGCCTCGCAGGCCGAAATCTTTGGCCATCTTCATTAAAGCTCTGATCATAGGCCATTTGAATTCAAGGACCGGCTTCATCATCCGTCCGGCATTATGCATTGCCCTCTGCTTCGGGAATTTAGTCCAAAACTGCTGATTGGAATCATTTATAAACCCTGAAACAAACAACCCGTCTCCAGTAAATTTATTCCGCTTGGGTTTTTGTTTTTTTTACTAAGGTTCATTTTTGACATCAGTTAAGCCGGGATATAGTCACTCTGTTTTCATTAATCATAATTAAAAACTTCTGTTTTGCAGTGCCGGCCCGGATAGTGAACATACTCGCAGGATAAGTCGGTGAATGAAGGCGATGACGTGAACCTCTTTTGCCTGGCGGTCGGCAGACCAGAGCCCACCGTGACCTGGAAGGACTTCAGATGTGAGTATTACTGGTCAAGGTCAAGTTAAAGGGATACTTCACCCAAAAAAGACAATTCTGTCATTATTTACTCACTAAGTTGTTCCAAACCGGGATAATTTTCTGTCTTCTGCTGAACTCAAAAGACGATATTTTGAAGAATATCAGTAACCAAACAGTTGATGGACCCCATTGACTTCCATTGTATTTGTCTTCCATACTTGTTTAGTATGTGAGCTTTTGTGTTAAGAAGAAAGAAAATCATACCGGTTTTGCACAACTTTTGAATTGTCATTTTTGGGTGATCCGTCCCTTTAAAGGAGCTCGTTCACTTTTAAAACAACTTTTGTTGACAATTCCCCCCCCCCCCATAATGGGACTTCAATGGGAACACAAACGGTTCAAGGTCCAAATGAGAGTTTCAGTGCAGCTTCAAAGACTTTAAACGACTCCAGATGATGAATAAGGGTCTTATCTAGGACCCTTCAAGTCATGACTCGAAAAAGATTCGTTCATTTTGATGAACGAGTTCCAATAGGAGAGTCACAAACGCGCATCACAGAACAGAGCAAGGCAACCTTGTGCTTATAAAACTTAAATTTTTGTTATTTATTTTTTAAATGACCACTTGTTTCTGCTAGATAAGACCCTTATTCATCGTCTGGTGTCGTTTAAAGCCCTTTGAAGCTGCACTGAAACTCTCATTTGGACCTTGAACCGTTTGGACCCCATTGAAGTCCATTATATAGAGAAAATCCTGGAATGTTTTCATCAAAAACCTTAATTTCTTTTCGACTGAAGAAAGAAAGACATTGACATCTTGGATGACATGGGGGTGAGTAAATTTTGTCAGCTAAATTTTTTTGAAAAGTGAACTACTCCTTTAAGCGCATTGCATTGTGGGAGACCGTTCACTCGGCTTACGTTTATACTTATGTCAGGGCTTATGTCTAAACATATTATTTTTGTGGATGTATTTGTAATTGTCATGAAATTATATTTTTTATTGGTCCTTAAAATGCTACATATATAGACATATTGCCACATATATATGGATATTTCCACATTTTTTTCAATCCAACAATATTATTTTAAAAACAAAGTGTGTTCATGTTGTGCACTACACATTTTGACTTAAGTTTCATAAAATGTGCACACAATATACCTCAGAAATACTGAAGCGGCACAAACA
Organism: Hybognathus amarus; assembly: GCA_030378365.1. Taxonomy (NCBI): domain Eukaryota; kingdom Metazoa; phylum Chordata; class Actinopteri; order Cypriniformes; family Leuciscidae; genus Hybognathus; species Hybognathus amarus. The sequence continues at coordinate 47,413 of JAQIUQ010004628.1, read as the reverse complement.
TTATGAATGTAGTCTTAGTGATTTACAGCTCAGATTTCATTATAGATAATTACAGCCACAACCAGGGTGATAATTGTCAACATGTGCTATCATCCTCTTTGTCACCATTATCGCTCTGCCACAATATTAATAATTATGGTTATCATTAACACGCTATTTATAACTTTCAATACCGTTGATATTAGCTGCATTCATTTTGAGTGGTCGTGATGAAATGCATAACCAGACTCTGCGTTTTGAATCTTTTCACGATATGATTACAGGACATGGTAGGGATCATCATTTACCATCATTTATGTTCCAACTGAGTCCTTTGAAATCAACTCAAGAGTCGCTCTGCCTGTAAACAGAGCAGATTCAGTGAATAAGACCAGCTGAGCTCAGATACTAAACCTCTAGTGTGTCCGTGTAGTGCACACTCTGTATATTACACACTGAAGCTGATCCGGTCACAAATGGTCAGAAGAGCCGATCGCAGATATTAGTATTGGCATGCATCTCAAATCTGTCCAGTTATGATTCATCAAGGGGATACTCTATGTTAGTGTTGAACATGCATCTTTCATATTTTACTCCAAAATAGAATTCAGTTACATTTATGCATTCGCCAGACAAAAATTACTAGTGCATTTACAAATTTCATCATTGGGAATCAAACCCATGACCGTGGCATTGTTAGCATCATGCTTTATCAGTTACAGAAATATTAAGAGGAAATGCTTATTTTGTCCCCTGTAAATTCTCATTACAGTATTGCAAAAACTATACCATAATATATTGGGATAGTTGCACTTTGAAATTAATTTTTGGTAATGTTTTATCTTACCTCAAGGGCATCCAATGTAGGTGTCTTTGTTTTCCACAGTAATTTCTATTTTTGATATTTTTAGGTAGAAACCGTTCTTGTCTGTCAGTCATATAATGGAGGTCTATGGTCACACCTAAAGAGCATGCACAGAGATGTCCAGATTAAACATGATTTAATGACTCGCAAATGTGAAGTACACATTGATGGCCTAACGACATGAAACGAGCGGATTGTGTGAGAAAACGAACAGTATTTATATCGGTTTTACCGTTGTAAACACAGCCACGTCCAAGTGATCTGAGGCCGCGGGCACTTTGTGACTGATATAAACAATATAAATACTGTTTGTTTTTCTCACACAAACCGCTCGTTTCGTGTCTTAGGCCATCAATGTGTACTTACATTTACGAGTCATTAAATCATGTTTAATCTGGACTTCTCTGTGCATGCTCTTTGAGGTGGTGACCATAGACCTCCATTATATGACACGAGCCGGTTTGACCTAAAAATATAAAAATTTTAAATACTGCGGAAACGAAGACACCTACATCTTGGATGCCCTTGAGGTAAGCTAAAACATACCAAAAATTAATTTCAAAGTGAACTATCCCTTTAAATGTATATATTATGATTGTATCACTCAATTGGTTTAAAATATTAAATATTCTAAAAATTGGAATGTATATCATATTGTTTTATATTGCATATATAATTTTTCCCCATCGCATCAGCAAAAATGACCACATTGTGGTATATACCGTTATCGAGATATTAAATTACTCCTACTCTGCATAAAATGGGAGTCACAGCTCCTGTGGTCCTTGTCTGCAGATCTCTCGGTTTGTGCTTTTCCCCACTCAGCACTTCCTCCACACCCTCACAACCCACCGGCACGGCAGGAATAAAGAGAGGGCGGAAAGCGCCACAGAAAGAGCCACATTGTTATTCAGAGCGAGTCACTGCGGTGGAGCTATCTGGTTGCCAGCAGCAGGGCGAGAAATGAGGCGTATAGATTAGGCCAGAGAAACAGAAAGCCATCTGGACCCATACCTCACACTGTAGGCAAGCAGACAGGGCGCGATGACATCACACTGACAGAAGACACGCCCACTCTGTCTGAAACACTGTAACCAGGAGCTTACATCGCACACTCACGTCCAAACGGATTGAAGCCAACAAGGTCAGTTTCATTCATTAGACTGACCACCCACACACAATCTGTCCAGTGCATTTGATCTAGCTGTACACCACAGTGTTTAATGAGGAACAGTGTTTAGATGCAAGATAAATCATAAAATCACTCCTGAAATTGTGAAGGCCGACATAGTGATCAACATACACACTTAAAGTCTGCATGAAACAGTCAGTATTAATGTTATCTGGACGTTTAAATTGTAACCTGCTGCTGATTCCAAATTACATAACATAATTGTAGTTAGTAACGTAATCCATTACATGACACATTTTTCACAGTGATTTGAATAGGATATTCTGTACCATATTGATATTGATCAGTTTTCATCAGATTTTGGGCTAGTTTACTCTTTCATTATGTGTTCTTTCAAGTTGCGAGAAAGAAAAAGTTGAAAATATACTTAAAGTTTCTCCTGAATTTACCAAGAAGTAATTTCTAAGTGGGAGAACTTGCAAAATACCGTGTAGGTGTTCAAATACGTATTTTCCTCACTGTATATCACAATGTGGTTATTTTTGCTGAACATTCAATGGAATTTTTCTTTATATATGCAATAATATGTTAAATAATATACTTTTTTTTATTTTTGACATCATTTGCTGCATGCAAACAGAAAAAAAAATTGTTTCTGAAATGATTACAGTAAGGGATGGTATTATTACATACGGCAGCGTGAGACATATTTTAGTTTTTTATTTGTATTATTTATCAGGGCTGTCAAACGATTATAGTGATTAATCGCATTCAAAATAAAAGTTTGTGTTTACATAATATATGTGGGTGCACTGTGCGTAATAATTTTTTTTAGAGGAATAAATTACATTTTAATATATATATATATATATATATATATATATATATATATATATATATATATATATATACATAAAAAAGTCATTTTAAATTGTCATATTATTTCACAATATTATTGTGTTTTTTGTGTATTTTTTATCAAAAAATTGCAGCCTTGGTGAGCAGAAGAGACTTCTTTTAAAAACATAAAAAATCTTACCGACCCTAAACTTTTAACCGGTAGTGTAAATACACACACATGCTATGTATATATTTAAGAAATATGTTCATGTATATACTGTATACAGAATTATATATAATTTATATTATATATAAATATAAATATTTTATAAATATTTTTTTTCTTAAATATACATGCATGTTTGTGTATTTACACTACCGGTCAAAAGTTTAAGATCAGTTAAGATTTATGTTTTTAAAAAGAAGTCTCTTCTGCTCACCAAGGCTGCAATTTTTTGATAAAAAATACACAAAAAACACAGTAATATTGTGAAATATTATGACAATTTAAAATGACTTTTTTAATGTATATATATACTATATTAAAATGTAATTTATTCCTCTGAAAAAGCTGAATTTTCAGCATCATTACTCCAGTCTTCAGTGTCACATGATCCTTCACAAATCACTCTAATATGATGATTTTATGCTCCAAAAACATTTTTTACATTTATGCTCCAAAAACAGTTTTTTACATTTTTATTTCAGGATTCTTTGATGAATAGAAAGTTCAAAGAACAGCATTTATTTAATTAGAATCTTTTCTAACATTATAAATGTCTTTACTATATTTTTTTATCAATGTAACTCGTCCTTGATGAAATATATATACGAATATATATATATATATATATATATATATATATATATATATATATATATATATATATATATATACAAAATAATTACGCACAGTGCACCCACATATATGATGTAAACAAAAACTTTTATTTTGAATGCAATTAATTGTTTAACAGCCCGATTAATCGTCGATTAATTTTTGAACATGGACCCAGATCCAGTAGGAATCCCTGTTTGACTCCATTTAGCCGTTTAAATGTAATTCTAAAGCTGATTTTGTCGTTTCTCTGACATTTTCCAGCTGTTGCTTGAGCAAAAATGCGTCTGGTCACATGGGAATGTGCTTGCCACAGCTCTGAGAAATAAATACAAATAGTGTCTTATAAGTAAGCATCTCCGCTCGAAGTGTGTGAGACATAACAGTCTTTTTACCTATAAACCCTTTTTGTCAAGATAAGATTATTTTTTCCTCCCCAGCGGGTTGAAAGAGGTGCTCAGACGACCTGAAGAAGATCTCACAGGGGAACCGATATTTATCACGCTAAAGGAATGAGTGAATAACATTGTTGTAAACCCCAGCGTGTGCTCAGTCAGGTGGCATCGGCAGCTGCAAATAATCCTCTCCAGTTCAGTAGCTGTGCTAATAATCCCGGAATAATCTTCAATTAGAAAAGGTGCCGAATTTGTGGCACAAAGTCCCGGTGGTTGTGAATTAATAGGTGTGCGGTCGCCTTTGTGTTTGGCTGAAGCCATGAGACTACTAAGACGTGGATTATTCTGGTTGACACCGAGATTTTTGTGTGCCGTTCTGCAGTCTGACTATTGTAGTTGAAAAAGAACAAAGTATGCCTGCACGTATCCGTTCTCGCCGTCATTGTTGTACTAATAACATCCACTTTCATCACACAGAGGCAAATCCACTGTGCCCCTGTAACTAAAGATTTCTGTTGTTGTCTGTTTCGTCTCCTTAAAGGGAAAGAAGTGCCTTAGAGATGTGAGAAAGTCTTTTTGTAGTTCACAATGGCCGGTAAATAAAGCTCAGTGATGCATTGCCTAACACACGTTCTGTGATGTTTATCTGAGGGCGACGCAGACACGAGTTTCTTATCAAAGCCTTTCAGTTTATTCCACGGACCGTTTGTCACTCGCCTCCTCCTATCATTGCTCTTGTTAAATAAATACATTTCATTTTGTTGAAATTAATTTTAATCAAGGTGAAGTGTGCCATTTCTGCTCCACTAGAAGCACCAAACAGAATTGCAAACATAACTAGACAAGAAAAGGTGTGAAGGTTATATAACGTCTGTGGAGTTTTGTAGAATTAAAATATGGTTGTATTTTGTGTGCAGTTGATAGTTGTAAAGGTGCTGTATGTAATTTTTATTTTCACTGTACTATTGCATAAATACCATACTGAAAAAAAAACAGATTTGCAGATATGTCAGTAGCACCTCATTACAGTACGCAAGATGCAGGGGGCGGAGTTGGATCCAGATCTAAGGGGTGGAGTTAGGTAGGGATTAGGGGTTTGGTTAGGGGATCAGGGGGCGGAGTTGGGTAGGATTAGGGGTGGGGTTAGGGATCAGGTGGTGGAGTTCGGTAGGATTCAGGGGTAGGTTAGGGGATCAGCTGGTGGAGATGGGTAGGATTAGGGGTGGGGTTAGGGATCAGCTGGTGGAGATGGGTAGGATTAGGGGTGGGGTTAGGGATCAGGGGGTGGAGATGGGTAGGATTAGGGGTTGGGTTAGGGATCAGCTGGTGGAGATGGGTAGGATTAGGGGTTGGGTCAGGGATCAGCTGGTGGAGAATGGGTAGGATTAGGGGTGGGGTTAGGGATCAGGTGGTGGAGATGGGTAGGATTAGGGGTGGGGTTAGGGATCAGCTGGTGGAGATGGGTAGGATTAGGGGTGGGGTTAGGGATCAGGTGGTGGAGATCGGTAGGATTAGGGGTGAGGGTTAGGGATCAGCTGGTGGAGATGGGTAGGATTAGGGTGGGGTTAGGGATCAGGGGTGGAGATGGGTAGGATTAGGGGGGGGTTAGGGATCAGCTGGTGGAGATGGGTAGAGTTAGGGTGGGTTCAGGGATCAGGTGGTGGAGATGGGTAGGATTAGGGGTGGGGTTCAGGGATGAGCTGGTGGAGATGGGTGAGATTAGGGCGAGGGTTAGGGATCAGGGGGTGGAGATGGGTAGATTAGGGGCGGGGTTAGGGATCGGCTGGTGGAGATGGGTAGGATTTAGGGGTGGGGTTAGGGATTGGGGGTGGAGATGGGTAGGATTAGGATTAGGGGTGGGGTTAGGGATCAGGTGGTGGAGATGGGTAGGATTCAGGGCGGGGTTAGGGATCAGGTGGTGGAGTTGGGTAGGATTAGGGGTGGGGTTAGGGATCAGGTGGTGGAGATGGGTAGGATTAAGGGTGGGGTTAGGGATCAGGTGGTGGAGATGGGTAGGATTAGGGGTGGGGTTAGGGATTGGGGGTGGAGATGGGTAGGATTAGGGCGGGGTTCAGGGATCAGGTGGTGGAGTTGGGTAGGATTAGGGGTGGGGTTCAGGGATCAGCTGGTGGAGATGGGTAGGATTAGGGGTGGGGTTAGGGATCAGCTGGTGGAGATGGGTAGGAGTTAGGGCGGGGTTAGGGATCAGGGGTGGAGATGGGTAGGATTAGGGGTGGGTTTAGGGATCAGGGGGTGGAGATAGTTAGGATTAGGGCGGGGTTAGGGATCAGGAGGGCAGAGATGGATAGTATTAGGGGTTGGATCTGGATAACCAGACAGTTGATGGACTCCATTGACTTCCATATTAGATTAAAAAAAAATTCTATGGAAGTCAATGGGGTCCATCAACTGTGACAGCATTTTCATTTTAAAGAGAACTAACTAACCCTAACCATTTAAGGTATTGTGAGAGGATAGTAGCGATCTGAATTGTATGCTTTTTTGTGTATGAACAATTAATGCTACTGGATACATCTGAAGCTAATCACTTTTTGAGTCCATTGGCCCAATACTTACATATGCTCATATTAGAAACATTGAAACATGTATGTGTTGAAACAAAGTGTGACATTTTGTAAGCTTGCCTCATATTTATCTTGACTCCACAGCTAACCCTGTTCACCTTGAACACTGTTAAAATAAACTCATCAGGGTTGGTTGAAATGGTTATATCGTTTAGTCATTTTCAGAGAATGTAGAGTAGTGGTTAAAGAGCCAGGGTTCAAAACGGTGAATTCCCATCCTACCATTGCGCTCCAGGGCAAGACATTCAACAGCTGGTTTCTCCAGGAGAACCGTCCCTTGTGGTCCGCCGACCGAGAGAAAGTCGTTCTCCCTCCTCCATGTCCTCTAGCCTTTCTTTGTTTAATATGACAGTGCGGAACAATGATCCTAGTGTGCCTGCTTTTAAAACACCTCACTCACGTATGACATTGTGCGCCATGGTGGCGTGTATTTAATCACCTTGTCGTCTTTTGTCTTCACAGACGGTCTCATGAGCGAGGGCGAATTCCTGGAAATCACAGAAATCAAGCGGCATCAAGCAGAGGATTTTGAATGCATCACCAACAACGGTGTGGCGGCGCCAGACACACGCCGAGTCAAGGTCACAGTCAACTGTAAGTCGTCAGAAACACACATTACATCCTAATGAGATTAAGACTGTTCTAGAACACTCTGTGATGGTGTAATGAAAACATAAATTGAATTGCTGTCAGGCTGTAGAATTAAGCTCTATCTTTTTATCATCTCTTCTCATCTCCTTGTGGTTGTAAAAATACTTCATTACTGTACTTAGTGTCATTAGCACTGGTTGTTCATACCTCCGATCTGAAAAAGCCTCAAGTGGGAGTATAGAGAGTGTAGACAACAACCAGTAAAACACAGATCTACGACACAATTATTATACAGAAAAAAAAAAACGAGCGGAGAAACAAACAATGTATTTCACTCCAAATATTTGTATTGGTTTTCAGTGAAGGTACAGAATAGCACATCGTAAAAAACAGAAGAGCATAAAACATTGTCCATTATTAATCCCTTACATTTTATTTTCTCTGGAAATAAAACATTTGAAACAAAACGTCTGGAAACATTTCACCGACGACTGTTTCCTCAACTTGGGCCAATACACAGCTGGCCTTGATGAACGTCTGAAAATAAATCGAATCAAGCTACCAAGCAACAATTCCTGATGTGTAGCCTAATTGTTCAAGTTCAGACAGGTAATCTTTCTCTCAAATCGTTCAATTCTGTTTATGCATCAGTAAGTTAAGCCAATGACTAAAATATCAACTTCACATCGTTTCTTTTAGTGGGATGAAAATAATCTTATTTAAATTGTAAACAAAATATATAAAGAACAATCTTTCCACACAGCGCAAGTTTATCTGGACAACTCGTTATGAAATCAATAAAGCCCACAGCAGACACACCCCTTCAGACAGAGCGTTCAAATCAGAGGCTAAAATCAGGCTAGGAAAGCCTTTTATTTCTAAATTATGACTATTTTTTATCTAAAAAAACATACTAGCATTATAAGGGCAACCCATGAAACATTATAAAAATTTTAAGAATTTTTTGTAAAAGGATTTAAGTGAACCAGAGAGCTAGCATCTTAACTTTTCAAGCCCAATACAGTAGAAAATGTCCTGTATCCAGTCCACCTGTCATGTGTTGGAGGGGAAACATGCTTCCACTTAACCCTCTGATGGTCCTCGGGCCAAATAATTTCTGTTTTGAATTTTAAAAAATCACAGCTTCATCGGAAGGTTTTGATACTTGGTGACTTTTCTGGCATTTGGTATGTGAATACAAAAAAAAATTAGGTCATGATCCGAGCATGCTAAGTGGTCGTAAAAAAAAAAAATAGTCACACTCGTGGTCTTCGGTCAAAAATGACAGACCCATAGGAAATGAATGGGAAATTTACAAAAACACAAAAATTCTCAGTTTTTTTGTCTGTACAATCTACAAATCGCCCACGAATTCTAAAAGAAGTATACCGCAGTAAAGGCGTGACACTCTACAACATCAAGAGTGCAAAAAAATCACACTTACCCACACACAAACACATACAAACACACTTTTGGACACATACACACCAATAAATTCAGATGTGAATTTTGGTCTTCAGTTAAAAATCGACCCCATAGGAAATGAATGGGAAATTGACAAAAACACTTTATATATATATATATATATATATATATATATATATATATATATATATATATATATATATAAATCGTTTTTGAGATTGTTTCAAATATATTTCAAATCCACCATCAAAAAAAAAGTAAATGTGTTCATAAACAGCTGGGTAATTCACATGCCACTCTATAGAGAGATTTACTGTACATGCCATCTAGTGGTTACATCGTGGTTCTACGCTTTTTCTTTATACTGTAACCAGATGATGCTGATTTTCTTCAAAAAAAAAAAAAAATTCTGAAGACCTTGACTCTATATTAAACTAAAATATTGCATTAATAATTGTTTGGAAAAAAAAATATATATATATATTTTTTTTTTTTCATGGCTAAAATAGATGATAAATATTGCATAAATATTAATAAATTCAATCAAATTGTCTCAAAATACTAAATTAAAAAGAATAAATATTATAGAACAAAAATAAATTGCAAAAAAATAAATAAATTGAACCTGACTCCTAAACGAAGACCATCAGAGGGTTAAGAAGGATAGGCAAGATTTTAGTAAAAGCAATGACTTTACGAACTATGCCGCCATATCAGGCCGAGGTGAAACCCCAAATAGGGCTATAAGTGTGACCAATAGGTTACCAGCTACCTTGATGTATTTTAAAAATATAACCCATTGACAAAAATCTCATCATTAGAGACTACTAACAAATATCATGAACAAATCAGATACGTTTTGATCAATTATTCTTTGCATTATAACTTTGAGCTGTTGGTCTTTAGATCCACCGACAATCACAGATGTAAAGAACATGCCTGCCCAGCTGGGGAAAACTGCGATTCTGCGCTGTGAAGCTATGGCGGTTCCTACCGCGTCCTTTGAATGGTACCGGGATGACCGAAGGTAAGGTAACATTATCAGAGCGAGAGAACCATGGGAAGCAGCACGTGACTCTAAAGTGTGATCTTTCTTATTACTTCTTTCTCAGGCCGGTAGAGAATGATAACACGCTGAAGATTAAAAACGAGAAAACACGTTCCCTGCTGCTCTTCACCAACGTCACAGAAAAACACTTTGGCAACTACACCTGTTTCGCCTGCCGACCGCCTCGGGGCTTCCAATGCCAGCATGTTACTCTTTCAGTGAGTACGCTATTGCAGACACACTCGCACTCAAACACTCTCCAAACACTCTACAAAGGCATAAAGTCAAGGATAAATAAACACCCTGCAGGAAGTGACTTTCCACTGTACAAAATAAACAAATGTACAATTCTCGCTCCCCGAGGCTAGTTTTCACTCCGTAGACGGATAGTGGCGATATGTCCGTTGATGGTGCTTGAAAGCAAATGGTCTGGTACTGTAAACTCAGCAAAGTGCATCATTTTCACCCTTTTTAATAATGCATAACTTGAAGAAGCATCTAAAAGGGTTTGTGACACTACAGCACAATTCCCATGCACAAGCTCGCAAGTCCTTATTATGAGGCTTGAAGTGATTTTGATTGGAAATAAGTGACTTTCATTTCTTTTTCTCTTTTTTATTTATTGATTAAGCTTGTTTAGCACCAATACGTCAAAAACAATGTGCCTTAGGTGTGAAAAATGAATGCTTGTTTTTTAAAGTGTCTCTAATATTCTATTTCAAAGGCTCCTTCAATAGGTTTACATGCGTCCAAGGTCAATAAACACTTTAATTTTCTCATAATATACACTGCAGCATCAGCTCTTTTCTCACAGTTTCAAAGACGGTTCGATAAAGCATCTGATCTCTCTTAAACTCTTCCTTTCCGAGAGCCTGCTCTGATTGGTCAGATGGCCCTGTCTGTCATGATTGGTTGAGCACTTACAGAGGTCCCTGAGGGATGGACCAGAGGTGTATATAATAAAGGTTGTGAATTATTGCCTCTAATTTGGTGTTGCACGTATTTTGCACAATGCTAAAATAGAAATATAGATCACATTAAAGTAGGAGGCTATATTCATATTAGTACATGGTCATAAAGTGTCATCAACATTTAAATATTTGTCAGCTGTTTTGCATTGGAAATATTAAACGACCAACAGAAATATTTAGGGTGCAAACTAATTAACTTTTGTTTAATTGTTGTTAGCTGTTTTTAATTGAAAATATAAGCTGTGATTTACGTGATTCATTGCAGTAAGTGTCAGTGTGACAAGACAAGAAAGATTAATAAAGACATTTTCATCAGGCATAATTTTAACTCTTCCCCACCAGCATTATTGAAAAAAGTTCCCAGCTTTTTTGATCATTTCATGTTTCATGGTCCCCAATATATGTTGTTGTATGAATGTCTGAACATTAAATATATAAAAATAAAGAACAGAGCCATTTAATTCTAGATTTTTTTATAAACACTTGAATGTGGTTTTTCTTTAATGGATTAGTTCATTTAAAAAAAAAAACTATTGCTGATAATTTACTCGCCCCATGTCATCCAAGATGTCCATGTCTTTCTTTCTTCAGTTGGAAAAGAAATTAAGGTTTTTGATGAAAACATTCCAGGATTTTCTCCATATAATGGACTTCAATGGGGTCCAAACGGTTCATGGTCCAAATGACAGTTTCAGTGCTGCTTCAAAGGGCTTTAAACGATTCCAGACGATGAATAAGGGTCTTATATCAGCGAAACGATCGCTCATTTAAAAGAATAATAACAAAGTTTAAGTTTTATAAGCTCAAATGCTCGTCTTGCTCTGTTCTGTGATGCATGTTCGTGACTCTCCTGTTCGAACTCGTTCATCAAAATGAACGAATCTTTTTTCGTGTCATTTGGTTCATTCAACAAACAAAATGAATGAGTTGACTCAGGAAAAGATTTGTTCAAGGATTCGAATAAGACCCTTATTCATCATCTGGAATCATTTAAAGCCCTTTGAACAGTTTGTAGTTTGCACTGAAACTCTCTTTTGGACCTTGAACCGTTTGGTTCCCATTGAAGTCCATTATATGGAGAAAATCCTGGAATGTTTTCATCAAAAACCTTAATTTCTTTTCGACTGAAGAAAGACAGACATGGACATCTTGAATGACATGGGGGTGAGTAAATTATCACCAAAAGTTTTTTTTAAAAGTGAACTACTCCTTTAAAAAGCAACATTTTGAGCAAATTGCTTTTTTGTCCAAAGACTTGACCCAGAACGATGATCAAACTATAAATGGAGTAGATCTAGTCCATCAACACCCCCAAATCTTCACAGTCCTGTAACTCGTCCTGGTCGACATTTCATTCTGTAACGTTCAGTCAGTTTTGATTTATATGCTGTTTAATGTTGAGCGCCCCTCTTGTATAACAGTGAAAATTCTGTCAGTGGCGGGGAAAGAGTTAATAATGAATGTGCATGCGCACTCTGAAACGAGACGTGCTAAATGAAAATGCACATAACAATCACTTTAGATGGCTCTTATGGAACAACAGAAATGCAGCTGTTACTGGATAAACAAAAGCAGCTGCGCTCATTTCTGTTTCTGAACTGCATTTCAACATTTCAAACAGCCAAACATGTCCCCGAAGCCCCCTGGCAAACTCTATATTGTGACCTCTGTAATTATGAAACCACCCTGTGTACGGCCTTGTTACCGCATGGGTCAGAAACCAAACTCCCATTAGCATGTCTGAGTTTCAGCTGATATTTCCTTTTTTTAGTGAGATTTGTAGTGAACAGCGTCTTCTCGACATGAACAACACGAACCAAACGCTTCCAGTCTCAGCCACAACCACAGTGTTTGCAGGTTCAGCAGAAAGTTAGACTGGAATTGCTGACGACTTATTTCTGGCAGTTCAAATCGATCCTTTCTTTTAGGAGACAATAACTCCATTTATCTGCGCTTTGATTTCTGAAACTTTGCAGACCTTTTACATTCACAAACATCTCTATTACACAGTTTAACATTACAATAGCACTTTAATATTGTCATGCACTCTCAGAAAAAAGGTACAGAAGCTGTCACTGGGGCTGTACCTTTTCAGAAGGCTGCATATTGGATTACTTGCTACATATTAGCACCTAAAATGTACATATTAGCATCTTGTACATATTAGCACCTAAAATGTACATATTAGAACCTGAAATGTACATATTAGAACCTGAAATAGAAATATTAGCACCTGAAATAGAAATGTTAGTACCTAAAATGTACATTTTAGCACCTAAAATGTACATATGAACACCTGAAATGTACATATTAGAACCTAAAATGTACATATTTGCACCTAAAATGTACATATTAGCACCTAAAATGTACATATTAGCACCTGAAATGTACATATTAGCAACTAAAATGTACATATTAGCACCTGAAATGTACATATTAGCACCTAAAATGTACATATTAACACCTGAAATGTACATATTAGCACCTGAAATGTACATATTAGAACCTGAAATAGAAATGTTAGTACCTAAAATGTACATTTTAGCACCTAAAATGTACATATGAACACCTGAAATGTACATATTAGAACCTAAAATGTACATATTTGCACCTAAAATGTACATATTAGCACCTGAAATTTACATATTAACACCTGAAATGTACATATTAGCACCTAAAATGTACATATTAGCACCTAAAATGTACATATTAACACCTGAAATGGACAGTAACATATTAAGTACATTTTAGCGTGCTAATATGTACATATTAGCGCGCTAATATGTACATATTCAGCACCTAAAATGTACATATTAGCACCTAAAATGTACATATTAACACCTAAAATGTACATATTAGCATCTGAAATGGACATATTAACACCTGAAATGTACATATTGACACCTGAAATGGACATATTGACACCTGAAATGTACATATTAGCAGATAAAATGTACATATTAGCACCTGAAATGTACATATTAGCACCTAAAATGTACATATTAACACCTGAAATGGACATATTAGCACCTGAAATGGACAAAAGTTTACCTTTTGAAAAGGTACAACCCCAGTGACAGCTTTTGTACCTTTTTTCTAAGAGCTACACTCTTAGAAAGAAAAGGTTCTATATAGAACCATAAAAGGTTCTATTAGCGCCATGTATTTGGAATCCCTAAAAGGTTCTATTCAGAAGCCTTTTTAAGGGTCCAATAAACCCTTTAGGGTTCTATGTAACCATGAAAAAGGTTCTATATGGAACTTTTTGGTTCTATATTTGGGTTCAATAATAAGAACCCCCACATAGAACTTATTATTGAACCCTATAAGAACGCTGTAATAATGAATAATAGCCTATAAAGAACCTTTCTTTCTTTTCATTATAGAACCTTTTTTTGGCATAAAAGGTTCTTTGGAGTTGAGTAAAGAACCCCACAGAGAATTGTGGGAAATGTAGTTTTGTCACGCATAAAGGCCAGTTTTATCTCACAAAATTCGTCCATAAATTGAACAACCAAACAAGTTTAAATGAACTGTGATGATTCTAACAAAACTTTGTTAAAGTTTGTTGTGCCCGAAGTGTTTGTTAACTGAATTAAATTTAGTTTTGTCCACTGCAGAACATCCGTGTCTTGTGTAATAGAGGATTCCTATAAAGCATGCTCTGTTGTGGAAAATGTGCTTTGAGCGTTTACCGAAAGCTTTTGTTGTCTGACTGTAAATAGTTCCTGTCTTATACTGTAGCTCTGCTTTATTGAAGACAAACCTCAGGGATTTTTAAAAACCCAGGGCTGAATGAAACAACAAGGACACAGTAACAAATCAGATCAACTCGAGAGATTTCCTTGTACTGGCGAATTCTTCTCAGCAGTTTTCTACATTATCTATATATTATTTTTATAGACAGGGAGACTATTTGGTTAGTGCACATTCATCTAGTGATAAAGAAGGGAAACATTTCACCCTAAGAACAATGGAAAGAAATTATATTGTCCATTTGCATTGTTTTCATAGCAGTTAAGCAAGTTTTGCAGCTGGTTGTTTTGCTTTTGAACTCCCATTATTCTCTATAGTGATTCTCATTACTGTAACACAATGCCTTTTCTGTTTAAATGAGCATGAGTTCAAGACAGAATAACAAATGCTACCACTATAAGGTAACACTTTACTTGAAGGGGTGTGCATAAGACTAACAATAAGACACCTTCATAATCATGACATGAATGTATGAATATGAAGAAAGTTTTATGCATGTTTGTGACAACTGTCATTAAGTCTCATTCGCTGAATAATGACATTTTTAATGCAAATGACATATTTTTGAATTTATTTACTTCAAAAAGTACCATATTTTCTATGTAAATTGTGCTTATTTTTATATTTTATTTTTAACATTTTTTAACTACATTAAAATATAATTCCAATAAGTTCTTAGAGCTAAACCCTAAAGATGAAGTGACTGCTGTCACCTGGTGTCTTATTTTGGCTTATTTTAGTTACAGTTTTTCCCATTTATTTCTATGGGTGCCCATTTTTGACCCAAATACAAGATATTATTTGTAGTATTTCATAGTGACAGAATTATGATATTGACAATTTGTGGGTAAACTGTCTTTGCAAAAAAAATGTTTGTTTTTTTTTTTGTTTTTTTTTAATCTTGGGGTGAAATAATCATTCACACAAAAATAGACGCTACTGTTAGCAAACCAAACTATTTAAACCAGCCCACGTTGGTTTTCTGATTTTTTTGTTGGAAGATCTGTTTTTTTTTTCCAGGCAGACTAGAAAACTAGCTTTGGCTGACAAGCAAACCCCATTAGTCTGTTTTGTTTTGTCATTATTCTGGGTGATAAAGAACGAGGAAGGTTAGAGTTACACCGCAGTCTGCAGGCAACAGGAAACAAACATAAAAAACACCTTGTTGTGAATATTTCATTCATTTAAGCCTCTTTGTTTGCCGAGGGTAATTCACCGCAGTGTTGACTTGTTTTCTGTAGCAGTTAGCTCCTGATTCCTCTTACATACTTAAAGATGAAATGTTTTCAAACGGTACTGTAAATCTATATCCGAATGAACGGCACAGAGCATAAACAACCAATTAGCGAGGCAAGTGTGTCAGTTCTGCCATTGCAATCATTGCATAAATTATTATCATTAGTGTTTCACATAGTGCTGTATGATTTCCGTTCATACTTATACCTCATTACTTTGTTGATATCTGCTTTATGAGATGCTAAAATGCTTTTGCTAATTCTAATAATTAACCAAATCTTTCTCTGTTCTCCCAGAAACATACTTTATTATTTCACAAATTTCAGCAGTAGCCACTAGCCAGGAAGTTGCTTAATTGTTGAACTAAAATATTTAAGTTCCTCTGTTGACACATTTCCTATTTTGAAAAAGGCTTTTAAAGGCTCCCGATATCCATCTCTAGGTTCTGGTGATAAATGATGTCTCAGCTCTTTCTGAGAAGCAGCCAGCTTCGCTCGATTTTAGGGTCACGCTCCTTTAGCCCTAAAGGACAACCTATGAAGGCGCTGTTAAACACTAAAACAAAAGCAGACCCAAGTCAACTCCTGTACGTAATAACAGAGCATCAGAGTTTGACCGTGGTCTGGACCCAGCAGCGCGTAGATCTCTCAGTGGGAAAGTGTGCTGGTGCTGGAAGAGAGAGGAGGTAGAACAGGTCACGGCAATGCCTTGGGATGGAGCCAAAACTTTGTTGCATTGAGTGAATGAGCATATACACTGAAAGATCTTACATTTGCTCCAGCGTTGGTTTTCACGCACGGCTGCTTCTGATTTTGGCATAAACTCTCAAATCTCCTGTGTTTTTTTGTAAAGCTATTAGGGCTGTGTGTTTTATTTTTTCATTATAGTCCTATATATCGCAGTACATTTCAGTATATCCACAACACGTTACAAGACCTTAAAGGAGCTGTATGCACGATTGTGGCCAAAACTGGTACTGCAATGACTTTTAAATTCAGGTGTGACTTCCAAAATGCGTTTTTTGGGTTTAGCAACCAAAATGCGGTTTTTGGGTTTCTAAGACCGAAATGCGTTTTTTGGGTTTCGCAACCGAAATGCGTTTTTCGGTTTACAGCCAAAATGCATTTTTGAGTTTCAGCAACCGAAATGCGTTTTTGGGTTTCGCAACCGAAATGCGTTTTTGGGTTTCAACAACCAAAATGCGTTTTTCGGGTTTCACAACCAAAATGCGTTTTTGGGTTTCGCAGCCAAAATGCGTTTTTGGGTTTCGCAACAGAAATGCCGTTTTTTGGTTTCAGCAACCGAAATGCGATTTTGGGTTTCGCAACCGAAATCGCATTTTTTGGGTTTACTACAACCAAAATGCGTTTTTGGATTTCGCAACGGAAATGTGCTTTTTGGGTTTGGCAGACCAAATGCAATTTTTTCGGTTTCACAACCAAAATGCGTTTTGCGATTTTTGCTTAATTTTGACAACCAAAATGTGTTTTTTGGGTTTTGACGACCAAATGCGATTTTTGGGTTTTGACCAACAAAATGCTGATTTTTGAGTTTGGCAACCGAAATGATTGTTTTTTCGGTTTGGCAACCAAAATGTGTTTTTTCGGTCTTCGCAACAAAATGCCATTTTTAGGTTTGGCAAGCGAAATGCGTTTTTGGGTTTCTTAACCAAAATGTGTTTTTTGGGTTTCGGCAACCAAAATGCGATTTTGAGTTTTAGCAACCGAAATGCGATTTTTGGGTTTCAGCAACACGAAATGCTATTTTGGGTTTCGACAACCAAAATGCGATTTTTTGGGTTTCAGCAACCAAAATGCAATTTTGGGTTTGGCAACCGAAATGCGTTTTTTGGGTTTGGCAACCGAAATGCATTCCCTAATATGATTTTCCATGTTTATTGTTCTGGGTCTCTCAGTTTCCCATATTCCCTGCATGGAATAAGTAGCTAGCTAATGTTAAAAACAACTTAACATTGTTCGCAAACTTCTTGTGGCCTTCTGAAATGTTTTTATTTTTCACACCTGCTTGGCTTATCATCTTTTACTCAAAAATAAATTAGCACAAGTTCAAGGATTTTGTTTTTCTTTGCTGGTAGGGACTTGAAATAGGAATTCATTTAGTATATAAATGGTCTTTAAAAGGTCTTTAAAAAACTTGAATTTAACTTTAACTAACCCTGTAGATTGGCTGTACATTATTGCTTAGGTAATCAGCAGGCCTGAAATTAACACCCGTGCTCACCTGCCAAATGCGGTAAATTTTTGCTATTGCGGGTAACACTGTCATCTACCTGCCACATTTGCAGGTAGCAATGAGAATTGAGTGACTCATTAGGATTTTACATTTAGACGAAGTCGCTATTGCGTTGGACTTTTGCGTTGGCTAAAATGTGGCGGCACATCACTGGGTAGAGAGCCAAAAGATGAGGATCGAAAGATGAGGATTATAGAAAGTGGAGAAGACATTCAGTGCAGAGTCAATAATCGGCGCAATGACAAGGTCGTGAGCAGCTGATTTATGACAGCGACTGTTGTTTCGTGAATGTTCATGCGATCAGGAAAGAAGATGAGGCCTTTTTATTAACTTCGTTTGGATGTGCGAGTATTTAAACTGTTGGTAGATAAATGGGATGAGATAATGTACGCTGATGTAGGCTACAGTACAATGACAGTTGCACAGATGTGTGTGCGTGTGACTGTGCATGTTGGGAACTTGGGTCGGGAACCGAGTGAGAAAATGTCGGTACCCGGTAATTTACAGGTAATAACAATATGTAATTTAGCTCATAGTTCACGGTTCCTGAGCGCTGTAACTCGAAGCTGTCAGGGTATGTCTACGTGACTGAAATCAGCCATCAACATAGCCGCGGTGATTTGTTTACAAGCAGCGTGTATCTGTGTGAGTACCTATATTTATAGCCTATACTGTGTATATATATATATATATATATATATATATATATATATATATATATATATATATATATATATATATATATATATATATATTCTGTATTATATATGTATTCTTACAAGTTAAAGACTGTATTGTGAAATTCACTGGGTTTTTTTTACCACGTTGTTAGGCAAAAAAAAATGGCTGGTGAAAAGTCACGTGGCAGGTGAATTTCTAAGAATCCATCCTGCCCACAGTGGCCGTAAAAGTTAACTTCAGGCCCTGGGTAATAGCTAATCATTAGCCATATACAGTTGGTCCTTCGCACAACCAGTATTAGTAAAACTTCCACACAGCATCATGATGGTCCATATCCATGTCACCTGTTTTTTTGCCTTTTCTTTCCACCCTTCTTGTTCATTCTCCGGCCCATTGTGTCTCCTCCTCTGGTTTGTTCCCGCTCTGTTGTGTCCTGTTACCCAGAAGTCATCAGCAGATTCTCTCTCTTCATTCTTCACATTTCAGTCCCCAGTGAGTGATTCCTGTTCTGTTCATGCCGTTTCCCCCTCATGCTTTACCATTGTAAGCAAGTCCTCCATCTCTCCCTCCACCGCCTCATTCTGTGTCCCATTATCTCCATGAGTTTTTCCTGTGATGAGTCTCCTGCCGTCAGTTACATACGTCTCCTCTCCACATCAGTGTCTGGCCTTGACTCTCACCTTTCCATCAAACATGCTGCAACCTTTATCTTCATCTTTAAGGGAATATCCATCTCTGTCTGTTTTAGGAATAATAATCTGCGAATTCTGCAATTATTTATTCATCCTCACGTCGTTCCGAAACTCGTATGCTGTTGTTTTCTCCTATAATTTCTTTTATTTATGTATCTGTTTAGGAATAATAGTGTCTAACTTCCTTGTCCTCTGAATGCTTTCACAATGTGTTCATAAATCTGTTGGTTTGGCTCAAATATATATTAAAGTTTAAATATTTCATGTTACGATCATTGTAGCCCTCGATTGGGTCATGGGTAGCCTGATGACTATGTTGGACTTCCTACTTCGGCTAATTTCATTTCGCTTTGTCTACGAAGCAAAGTGAAGTAGCCGAGTCTGGTATTACAAGGCTAGGTCATGGGGTCTATACGAACCTAATCGACTTTAAAAAAGGTTCCCCTTCAGCTCAGTGGAATAAGATTTTGTGACTTTTCATACATTATCTATCTATACACAAAAACTGAAAAAAAAACTGAGCTTGATTCGGTTGTTCTGAAAGTATGTAAAAAATGTTTTAAACTTCTGGTCTTCGGGGTCAATATGACCCCACATTAAAATGAATGGGAAATGTGAAAAAAAACTAAATATATTTTCTTCATGAGTCAAAAAAAAAAATGCGGCATAAATCTGAAAATTTTTACACAGAAATGAAGGCCTAGAGCATAAATGCAGTGCATCATAAAAAAATAATTTTTCCTATGCAAGCTAATGGTGTAGTTGAGGAATTGTGTGGTATATGAATACAAAAGTACTTTATATCTCCAAAAACACAGCATTAATGAATAGATGAGAAGTAAACAAAAATATATATATATTATTTGTATGATTCAAAATGTATATTTTTTGTACAATTACTCAATCAATTTGATAAAAAAATTAAATAAAAATAAAAATGCATATTAAAATATATTATAATATTATAATTATAATAAGCCATATATAATCTATTGTTTATTATATATATATATATATATATATATATATATATATATATGTAATTAAATTAAATTAATTATTAATTTTATTGTATTTTATTTGTTGCGATTTTCATTTTTTAATTTTTAAAATTTCATTTATTTGTGTAAATATTTAACATTTTAAGTTTGTCAAATATTTAACTGAAATAGTAATTAAAATGTAAGATTTAAAAGCACTGTATACAGATATAATACACAGATTTATCAAGCTTTTGCAAAATCCTTCAATAATTTGTCAATACTTTGCGTAATTTACGCAAATTGCTCAAATAAAGTAGTCAATAATTTGCGAATTTTTAACCTGAATAATATGACTAATTTTCTAGTTTTAAAGTGCTTGTGACATCAACCAAACGCAGGGACAGTTGTTTTAGAAGTGGAACAAATTATTAATTAATAAAATAGTAAATATACATTTGATTGAACATTGATGAGAAATGTTTTTCACCAGTGCAATCAATATATGAAGAGTTCCGATGCGAAAGCCTCTAAATGCCATTTGAAATTTTCTTCTAGAATGATCATTTTTATCAAGCTTGTATATTTAAGTTCAGTAATTTCACTTAAATGACAATTAATAGGTAATCTTCATTGCCATTTAAGTGAAATTACTGAACTTAAATATACAAGATTGAAAAAATTATCATTTTAAAAGAAAATTTCAAATGGCATTTAGAGGCTTTTGCATCTGAACTCTTCATATGCACTTATTTTATAGAATTTTTTTAAGAAATGTGCATTTTGCTATTGACTTCATATTGACTTTACCTTTGTCTCTCTGGTTTTCCGTGTTCACATCTGCTTCTCTGTGCTCCTGCAGGGCCCGGGGCGGTGTACGGCGGAGGAGCGTCTCTGAACGGACGTTGCCCAGGAGTCGGCCTGTGGTTCTGCCTCTCCATCTCTGTTCTGATGAAGGTCTAAAACTTTCCCGCTTCGGAAGGAGTCTTTAAATACGAACCCATCACTGTGAACAAAAAGAAATTATGCATTAATCCAGGAGCCATCGCTACATCACTCGATCATTCCTTTCTCTTCCTCTTTCCATTCACGCCCGGTCGCATATCACGCTTCATTCCCCCCAACGACGGTCAACCTTGTAACGTCCAAACCTGCTATGTGATGCAAATGATGTGAACGACAAGTGTGTCTCTTGATGTGCGTGCTGGACATGCTGGTCGTAACGTGACGGCGTTGACGACGATGTTGGAGCCGTTTCACCAGCGGGCCCGTCGGCCGTTGACCCTCGGATCCGACGCGGAGATCTGAGCTGAACGGCGGTGCATTCTGACTATGAATGATGTCAAACCACGTGTTTTTCTTTCTAGCGAGGGTTAGCAGGAGCGCCGTGTCATCTCGGCCCCTCGTTTGTGTTCGTTTGAACCCAAAGCGAACATCTGACCCGCGTCCAGCCCTCATATTGTCCTCTGTCTGTCCATCACTCAGATCGTCCTCAGTGTAAATATATATGCAGTCGAGGCCACTCATTTCACCGTTTCCCATCAGCCTCTCTGTTTCAGCCTTTCGGCTTCGGACGATATCGCTGCCTTTAAGTCACGTCGGAATGATCGTATTTACGAGATGACCATGCATTCGCCACCAAAATGTCATTATTATTGATCACGTTTAGAAAAGCGCTGCACAAGTGCTTAAACGTCTTGTGTTTGACAGGAGGGTTAAAACATTTAAATACTTTATTTATGTAGACGTACTAAAAACATTCGCAAACATGGCTTAGATGAGTGAGAAACGCGATGCACAGAGTGAAAGAAATATGAAGTTGCGCAAAAAAAAAAACGCGAATGCATCATAATTACGTACAAACTCGTAAGTAGGAACTTTCCACAAGGACTTGAAGACAGCAGAAGTTTCTGGCGTCTCCTGCCCTGAAACAGTTCATCGACTTCTTGTTGCTTGTGGATAGCATGTACCGGTTAGAAATGTCCCTCTTGTGACCTCACTTCCTGCACCGACCCCGTTTTAACCCCCTGCACTGTGTACATTTTAATCTGCAAGGTTAACTGCTATTCCTTTTTGGTGTTAATAATGATGATGATGACAGATAATAATGATGATGACAATGTTAATAAGTATTTGAATAAATATGATAGTAATTCCATGTGAGAAAAAAATGTCAGAGCTGATCACAAGCCATGTGTGTGAAAATATTTTGTACTAAAAATCACTGAATTCATCGAACAGCAAAAAAAGAACAAAAAAAAACTTTTTTGAGGTATTGTGCTCTGTTTTACCATGATTAACTTTTTTAAAATGGAAGTAATTTGACCAAGTCCGTTAAGAGAGCAATCAGTGAAATGCGAGGGCGCTTGCACGCTGAGATGCATGAGAAAATGAGAAAACTTGTCCAATCGCATTTTCCATTGAACTCAATGCAATTGCATTGGAAACTGTAGCGTGTAGGCGCCCTAATATCATTTCAAATGTGTACTGTATGTATTGCGATTATTTTTTCCATGCTGTTGATGATTGTAATGTATGATATATTCTGCCGTAATGATGTAATGCTCATGTCTGCCTCGATGACATAACCAAAAGCCTCAGAATCCTGCGGTTACACATCACATGCTGCGTTCCATTCAAAGACGATTGTCGAATACTGTCTTCCATAAATGCATGCATTAGTTCATGCGTTATGCTATGGAAATGACATGGCTAATGAGGCAATGCTGCCATTAGCATTCCTCTCGCAGCCAAATTGCGATGCTATGCAATGCTAGCATTTGTTCTGTAGGTGTTTAGGTTACAGACAGGATCATAGTGTTTTATTCATCACAGTGTGTTTTATTTATCCTGCATATCGGCGTGTGAATTTCATGTTGCATCTGATTGCACTTTTCCAAGTTGAATGGAACGCAGTATTAGATTTTGTTCGCTGCCTCTTTTTTTCCGCTTCAGAATCAGATTAGCGGGAGATAAAGATGTAATTCAGCCAGCGACTCGCTAAGCAAGCGGACCGTCGTTTTCTCTCCGTCCCCCATCTGGTGAGCGACAGAGCTCATAAATCAAGCTCAGTCCAGGCGCTGACAGAATCCTCTTCAAGGACAGCTGTGCCTTTGAGTCTGGAGCCCAGTGTGGAGTCCGATCCCCTACAGGATAATTAACCGCCACTTAAGAGCACACAGCGAAGAGGCTTTGACGTAAAGCAGCGGTGCGCGACTTAACGCGGTGCTTTATGCAACTCTTTACAATGACCCTGCATGAGCGCTAACCGTTCAGTTTGCAATGTTAATGCTGTATATACTATAATAGGATAATGTTGCGTTCCCTGAATATGTGCACCATTACTGCATTTCAGCCAGCAATAACCCCGGAATAAAACACGAAAAAGTTCAATTTGGCCCCTACGTCATTATCATTAAAAGAGTTGTTCACTTTTCAAAAAACTTTTGCTGATAATTTACTCACCCGTGTGTCATCCAAGATGTCCATGTTCTTCAGTTGAAAAGAAATCCAGAATTTTCTCCATGTAATGGACTTCAATGGGGTCCAAACGGTTCAAGGTCCAAAAGAGAGTTTCAGTGCAAACTGTTCAAAGGGCTTTAAATGATTCCAGATGATGAATAAGGGTCTTATCAAGCGAAACGAGCGCTCATTAATAAATAAATAACAAAGTTTAAGTTTTATAAGCTCAAATGCTCGCCTTGCTCTGTTCTGTGATGCACGTCCGTGACTCTCCTGTTCAAACTCGTTCATCAAAATGAATTAATCTTTTTTTTCGTGTCATTTGGTTCATTCAACAAACGAAATGAGCAAGTTGACTCAGGAAACGATTCGTTCATTTTGATGAACGAGTTTGAATAGGAGTCACGAACGTGCATCACAGAACAGAGCAAGACGAGCATTTGAGCTTATAAAACTTAAACTTTGTTATTTATTTATTAAATGAGCGATCGATTTCGCTTGATAAGACCTTTATTCATCGTCTGGAATCGTTTAAAGCCCTTTGAACAATTCGCCGTTTGCAGTGAAACTCTCATTTGGACCTTGAACAGTTTGCAACCCCATTGAAGTCCATTATATGGAGAAAATCCTGGAATGTTTTCATCAAAAACCTTAATTTCTTTTCGACTGAAGAAAGAAAGACATGGACATCTTGGATGACATGGGGTGAGTAAATTATCAGCAAAAGTTTTTTGAAAATTGAACTACTCTTTTAAAGACTGTGCATTCGTACACTAATTGAAGAATGTGCACTACTTAGTAAAGTACACCGGCCGCAAAAAAGTATTTGGACACTTAAACGACACTTGCATTATTATAGCTCATCAGACCATTTGTTTTTACGAAATAAAGTACAAACACACTTTATAGTACTTCTCAAAATTAAGTTTGATAGATTACAAAGTATGCAACAATTAAAAATAGTGTTGGAAATTAACAATTGGACACTTTCTGGTTGTCAAACATTAAGTTGAAGACTTAATTAATCTAGTAAAAATCATAGCAAAAATTACTTAGACACAATTTAATTGTGACGTAAATGTTGAAATACTTCCCCGCCACCGTACGAGGGTTCAATGTCAAGCACAAAAGCAGCGGATTTTTCTCATCTCTTAAACTTTCGGTCCCGCTGTCACTCCGCTTTTGTCTGTTTCGCGCTTTTCCTATCATACTCATGTTCGTATCGCCCTCGAGGTCCGCCGATCCATCTCTGTATACATGTATTCTCCTCAAATATAAGTAAACAAAAGAAAAAAAGTATGAAATGTCGTTTCACATTCTCGAGTGTGGGTATAACGCATGTAAATGTCTGTTTTGGGTGGTTTATATGGGTGTGTGGTGGTTATCGTGATGGAGCACTGCTGGTGTATGTTTCAGCCCGGGATCATTTCCCCTCGTGATTCCGCGCTGAGCTGCAGAGATTCGGATTGAGAGGGGACTGAGGTAGAGGTCAGGCATGGAGGACAGATGGGAATCGGTCAGAGTTAGGACAGGTAATCCTGCAAAATGCTCTACAATAGCAGTATGTCAAAAGCATCGAGGCACATGCAAACTAAGAAAGACGGAAACTATAGCTGGGAATATTAGTCAAATTACAAACTGAAATGAAATTTAAATAATCTGTCCCTATTTACAAATGGCTTACTTATAGTTGTCTGTGCATATTAAACTGAGATAGAAGCAAGTTCATTTAATCTAGGGCCCTATCTTGAATCCAGCGTAATTGACTTTGTACACCGACGCATGTATCATTTGTATTTTGCACCCACGCAAAGCGGACTTTTCCTTCCAGTGCGCCTGGTAAATGCGCCATTTTAATAGTATTGCGCCATGGAACAAGTGCACCTGACGCTCTGATTGGTTTATTTGACGTTATGCCCAAACCACACCTATGAATAATTAAGCTACTTCAGACCAACCCTTTTGAGATTTGCGTCGGGTGCGAGAGTCATTTATGCCGCCGGTTATATAGCAACAGCGCCGAGATCCGCCCACAAAGTTACTTGCACTTCGCGACACTTGCGTTTAGATTGTTAAAATAGGGCCCAAAGTCTCTTTAAAGACCTGTTCACACCAAAAACAATAACTATAAAGATGACTATATGTTCTGTTTATTCTATGCATGTGCTTATGTTGTCATTCAGCCAATGTATTCAGTTGTTGATTGTTTTGATGTATAGGATTTTGGGAACCATTCAAATGTGGTGCTATGAATGCTAAAATGCTCAAGCTCTTTAAAGTAGGAGGGATTTTGATTGGCTGTCAATGTTAGCTGTATAAAAAAAGTTCTGAAAGTAATTCAACAATTTTTTTTAATGATATACTTGTGGTGTAAATTTTGCTTTATTGAATTTTGGTTATTGTTATAGTCAATTTGGAGGCCTGTTTCAAACACTCTCAGAAAATAAAGTGCATAATTGTACCTTAAGGGGTACAATGGCTTGTCACTGGGGCTGTACCCTCGAGGGGACAGATTTTGTACCCTTGGCATAGGGTATTTGTTATTTCTTTTATTTCAAGGTTATTTCAAGGCTACTCGAATATAGTGATAAGTTAAAATCTACCTTAAATAATTAAGGCATCATTAAAACCTTTAAACAACAACTTTTACAGGGGAAAAAAATGGCTTAGTCTGTCTCTTGATGTTGTACACACCAAAAACTCCAGTGTTAAATATGGCTCCAAACTCATTAAAATGGTCAAAAATTAGTGTCAAATTAACATTCAAAAGTTAATGAGCTCATTGAGTGATGATTGACCATTATTGAAGACACCTGACGTTAACAAGCAGAATCACTGAAGGAGAAAATCTATTTTTTAAGTCACCATTATGGTGATCAGTGTTTGCTTTAGTTGGGCTCTTGGCTCTTAAACTGTTAACTGTGGGTACACAATCTGTCCCCTTGAGGATACAGCCCCAATGACAAGCCATTGTACCCCTAAAGGTACAATTATGTACTTTATTTTCTAAGAGTGAAGCAGGTCCACCATCATTCAGTTGAACGATTCGTTAAAAATACTTAATTTAGTTATGAAACATCGCTGTGTTGCTCTGAGCATTAAGTTTGGAACTATTTTCTACGGCTAAAATGATACATTAACTACTGTTGTATGAAATCAATAGGCTCTCGCATTTGCAATTCTGCTGCTGATAAGCGAAAAACAGCAGTCAGTTATAAATATTAATGATAAGAGCTCGTACAAAACCCATATCTATTTTGCATGTCAGCATTTTTGCCCCAAGCCCCCATTCATTTCCATGATGACGGCTCTTGTTCGAGTGCAAGCGGACGCCTCGTCTGTTCAGAGGCCCATTTCACGTGAACATAGCAAAGGCCAGAACTGGTATATTGGTGTGACCAAGCCTTAACTCTTAAGTTCGTTCTAGATTATTGGATGTGATGTTATGGGGATTTGGAAGGAAGTCTGCAACCTGTTTACTTTGGAGGTACTTTCATACAAAACTCATTGACTGAACAGTCTGTTTTTCATCTACTGCTCATGTCTATAGATCTAATAGTGGACTCGATTAGTCCCCAATACTGCACACTGTTGCCTAATTATCATTGGTCATAGTGTGAATTAATAATGAAAGTTAAACCTGCTTCATTGGGCCACAAGATGGCAGTGCCAAATAACACTCCATGATGCATTTAGTAGTAGTTGTTGTTACTGGGGTTTAGCAAAGGTGGTCTCCCAACCTGACCAGCTGACAAGTTCCCATAACCTCTTTAAAACCATCAAACTAGACCAGCCTGACATGTAAAACCAGCTCTGTGGCCAGTTTAGCCTGTTGCGTTCAGTATTGCATGTGCTTTTGTTTTTGTTGCACAAGTCAGTGTTACATAAATAACCAAAATATGTACAGAGAGCTTTTGAAAAACTGAAACTCAGTGCTTGTTGATACTGTGTATCTGGAGACAACATATTGAGACAGTTTGTATGTAGAAGTAGATAAATAGAACGGGGCGAATGTTAGTCCCACCGTTGTAGTCAAAAAGAAGATATATTGTGAGAATATAAGCGGGATGCTTGTTCTCATTACAGACGGGTTTAGGCCAGAAACAAATGCAGAAGTGAATGTTTGCTATATTCAGGTTCTTGGCTGTAAACGTCAACAGTTTACTAACTTTCTCAACAAGATTGCTTCATCATGAATGAGAAAACCGACCGTTTTAGACGTAGTTTACGCTAATGATGTGTCGCATCTTGCGCTGTATGTAAGACGTCTGTGTGAGCGTGTCAAGGATGACGTCTTTGGCCATTGCATCACATCTTGCTGTTTTTCAGCATGTTGCGTGATTAGCGGTCAATAGCTACAAATAATTACATTTTTAAAACATATTTAGTGAGTTTGTTTTAGTCAAAGAAGTCAAACAGGCATTTTGGCTAAAGGAACTCTGTAAAAAAAAATACGTAGGCCTAAATTTAAGATTTATGTATCTAAATTGCATATAAAATGTACATTTATTTGGATTACAGGGTTTTAATATATTGTGACTTAATGTGACTCATATTTCTCAGTCATACACAAATGTAAAAGGTATGATTTCATGTAAGATGATAAAAATGCATAAATTTAAATTTGCATCATCAATAAATACATTTCTTTCAATCTCATATATTTTAATTAAGCGAATATGCTTGTTCCACTAATCATATTTTAACCATGTTCATACAATTTAACTAAACATATGGCATTTTCACAGTCAACAGATTTACGTTGATTGTAAGCAATCTGATGAATAAATGCCTTTGCAATCAGATACAAATAGTTCATGATAATAATCACCATGAGTG
The DNA here is from genome assembly GCA_030378365.1 of Hybognathus amarus. Classification (NCBI taxonomy): domain Eukaryota; kingdom Metazoa; phylum Chordata; class Actinopteri; order Cypriniformes; family Leuciscidae; genus Hybognathus; species Hybognathus amarus. The sequence goes on along the minus strand of JAQIUQ010004628.1, from coordinate 18,845 downwards.
CACACATCTTTCCTGTTAAATTTATGTATGACTGACAAACATACATCACATTAAGTGTATTTGCAATTCAAATCCATCTTAAATTAAGACCTATTTTTTTTTTTTTTTTATTTTTGTGACTTGTATTTGATAGATACACTCTAAAAAATGCTGGGTTGTTTTTACCCAAATATGGACAAACCCAGCCATTGGGTTACATTTTAAATTACATTTTTAACCCAATGGCTGGGTTTGTCCATATTAACCCAAAATTTGGTTAAAACAACCCAGCATTTTTAGATAGATAGATAGGTAGGTAGGTAGGTGAGTGGATGGATGGATGGATGGATGGATGGATGGATGGATGGATGGATGAATGGATGGATGGATGGATGGATGGATGGATGGATGGATGGATGGATGGATGGATGGATGGTATGGATAGGATGGATGGATGGATGGATGGATGGATGGATGGATGGATGGATGGATGGATGGATGGATGGATAGATAGATAGATAGATAGATAGATAGATAGATAGATAGATAGATAGATAGATAGATAGATAGATAGATAGATAGAATAGATAGATAGATAGATAGATAGATAGATAGATAGATAGATAGATAGAGTAGATAGATAGATAGATGAATAGATAGGTAGATGATAGGTAGGTAGATAGGTAGATGTTGCTGTACACATGATTTATGAGAAACAGATGGTTTTATGTCAATCATTTGCACATGTTTGAATAAGAATTCACTAATTACTAATGTGCATAATTAGGACTAATTAAGTTGTCAGAACAAGGAGCCGACATTAAGACGACAGTCAGGGCAGTTTCTCCAGAGTCAGCGGGTGATCGACCCTCCGCTGCGCGATCGTAAGCCTCGCCGAATGTCAACAACACACACTGCTTACTGAGCAGAACGTGATGTGTGCGCTGAACACACACCATTAGCCGTGTCACTTTCAGCTGGTTTCTAAGGGAGCTGGTGGACTTTCTAGCCAGTCGGTCGTCCTTTTCCTGATCCGAGCGTCCCGTCGCTCCCAGACCTCCACCTCAGTGTCTCTGTAATATAGACGTTTGTTTGTGTGTGTGCGTGTGTGTGTGTGAGAGAGAGAGTGTGTGTGTGTGTGTGTGTGTACATTCTCTGGCCTTGTTATTGGCAGGCATGCTGGGTTGTGATTCTGTTTCAGACAAATGGATTTTATCCCCCTGTAATTGTCAACCGTCTTCAAGAACTGCGGAAAATAACAGAACGTTGTCTTCCACAACGACACATTCTGTGCTGTGATGTAACCTTTCTTTCAACGTCATTTGTTTTACAGTTTTCCCTGTCCTTTGTTTTTAGGTGTGTGTAAATTTTTTTAATCCACAAAGAGGAGAAAAAAAGTCAAGAATTAAAAATGGAAGGTGAAAAATAAAACTGAATTTTGTTTTTAACATACTTCTGTGAGTGTGTTTTTTATTTTTAGTTGCATTTCTGTGACTCGAAGCATCCAGGGGAAAACGCTTATTCAAGAAAACTGTGTTTGTTGTCATCTGAGGTCAAGGCAAACACCTGAACAGGTAACAAATGAAGCATTGGTTTCTATGGAAGCGTGTTTCCACCACAGAATAAAAAATGTACTTGTGATTTTTATCTCACAATTCTGGCCTTCTGAAATGATCTTCAAGCATGATGTACAACTGAAAACAAACTTATTTTTTCTAAAATCGATTTTAGTTCACTTTTGCTAACAATTTAATCGCCCACGTCATCCAAGATGTCCATGTCTTTCTTTCTTTCAGTTGAAAAGAAATGAAGGTTTTTGATGAAAACATTCCAGGATTTTCTCCATATAATGGACTTCAATGGGGTCCAAACGGTTCAAGGTCCAAATGAGAGTTTCAGTGCAGCTTCAAAGGGCTTTAAACGACACCAGACGATGAATAAGGGTCTTATCAAGCTAAATGAGCGGCCATTTAAAAAATAAATAAAGTTTAAGTTTTATAAGCACAAATGCTCGCCTTTGTGATGCGCGTTCGTGACTCTCCTTTTCATCAAAACGAACAAATCTTTTTCGAGTCATTTGGTTGATTCAAAGAACGAAATGAACAAAATGACTCAAAAAAAGATCCAACCTTGAACCGTTTGGTTCCCATTGAAGTCCATTATATGGAGAAAATCCTGGAATGTTTTAATCAAAAACCTTAATTTCTTTTCGACTGAAGAAAGAAAGACGAAAACATCTTAGATGACATGGAGGTGAGTAAATTATCAGCAAAAGTTTTTACAAAAGTGAACCACTCCTTTAACAACCAACGCTATCTCACGACCAATTCGTACGAGTGATTAAAAAGTGGCTAATTTGTACTAATTCATACAACCTCACTCGTACAGAATTTGTAAGATTTGTCTAAACCCACGTGATGGGTAGGTTTAGGGGCGTGGTCAGGCGTAGGTCATTCGTTACGAATTCATACGAATTTGGTAACTCATAAAATATGAACGATTTAGCAAAAATCGATTGTACGAATTGATGCGAATTAGCCACCTCGTAAAATTCATACAAATTGCCGTAAGTTTGAGATGTAATAACCGCTATTGATGATGAGTTGATTCTGCGCTAATTTGATCTAATATTTAATGTTTTTTAAAATGTTGTAGATTTATGTTGCATTTGATAAAACTATAGCAACTAAAGCAAATGTTTTTCAATAACAGAAGAATATGTAATTATATGTGAAATATGTGAAAGTATGGTATTAGTGTTAAAAGGCTCAATAATTAACTTTCTGATAAACAGTGGCTGACTTTTCCATTTGTTAAGATGGTAAATATATGAAGTTGGGCGTATTTATATTTATAATTAAACCATCATATTTAAAAATATGATATTAAAGGTATAGTTCACTTAAAAATGAAAATCATTTACTCATCCTGAAGTTGTTTTCGAACCTGTATGAATGCATTTCTTCTGCTGAACACAAATTAAGATATTTTAAAGAATGTTTGTAACCAGAAAGCTTTTGAACCCATTAACTTCCATAGTATAGGAAAAATAATCATATGGAAGTCAATGGATACAGTCAACCGTTTAAAATGATTGGCTGTCCATGTTTTTATTGTTCATCAGCAAAATAAAATAGTTCTTTACCAACATACCATGTTCCTATGTGCCGTCATCACTATAGCTGTGGTGAGAATTTTTGGAACTATATATTTATTGTTATTGTTTTAGTTATCACTCAACACAGTCATCACTGTTGTGCTGTTTGTAAGGTCTGTATTATTTCAGCAAGTGAATTTTCAAAAGATAATTATTTTCACTGTCCATGTTGTTTTCCCACTTCTTTCTTCTGTTTTTATCTTTTCCTCAAAGTATGGGTTTATAGGGTTATTTGCATTTTTCACATCAGCCTCAGTCGTTTCCCGATACCATCTTTATTTCTATTGCAAGCAGTCATATTGCATGAGCACAAAATTGTCCAATTATGTTCAAAAGCCTACAGTATGTTCATAACATTCAATTCAAATATATGTGTTCAAATACGTTTTATCGACTTTATTCAAATGCATGAGGTTTTCAGATTTGAGTCAACAAGTTCAAATTGCCAACAGAAATATGTGTCACCTTCAGCATTTTTATTAGTCCAGTTGAAATAGTTTTAAAACTTTTATATGTTGCAATTAACAACTTGAGTCAAATTATTATTATTTTTATTATTATTATTATTATTAATGTCAATGCCTGCACGAATATGGATCCTTAAATTAGTTTTCACTGGCGATAAACTTTTCAGCTACTTGATTGAACAGTTACACAATTCATCTTGTTTTTAATGACTGTAAATTCATGAAAAGTCATTATTCCTCTCCAGCCTTGAGACGTATTTACGTACACACATCATTTGTTGAGAAGAAAACTGGTAGACACTGGCATTTTAGTTTGCAGGGATTGTCTCATTAAAGAAAACAGACCTGCTTCGGTGACATTTTACGTCCTGTTTGTGTTCATCTGAGTAAAGACTTCAATGCCAAACGTTAGAGATATACTGAAGCATTACAGATACTGTATACTGTGTGTGACCCATTTACACACTCCTGATTAAACAAGATGCTGAGAAAATCAATCTTATTTTAATATTAAGATTTTAGGTGTCTACAAATATGTTTCCCAAACTTGGATATGCAGGTTGGTGAAATGCAAAATATTAAATTAAATAATATAAGCTTTTTAATAATTATATTTAATTTAATAATAATAATAATTATTAATAATTAATAATAATTAACAAATAATTAATTATTCAACAATAATCATTAATAAATAATTCACTTATTTGGATTGTTAATAATCCATATAACAATTAATGTAATATTTATTGCAATTTTAATATATTTAATTAATTAATCAATAAAAATAAAAATAATATTTTTCTTTTAATTAAGTATAATACATTTTTAATAATACATACTTACATAATTAATAATAATTAATTTACAAATTAAAACAACCCAAATAAAACACAATAAATTATATATATATTTTTTTTGTTTGTTTGTTTGTTTACCTGCATGCCATGTGACATTAAGCAACATCAGAGAACTCTAAGCGTGTGAATACGTTACTAAATGATTGAAATATTAATAATCTCAGGTTTAACTCAAGTTAATATGTTAGGTCAGAGAGGTCCGATCCAACAGTTCACAGGCTGTAGAGAGAGAAAGTTAAAGGCTCTGTATAGTGTCTGATGTATACACACTGTTATACTGTTTTCCCAGCAGCCACACAACATATTACGTTACAGATAGCTATAGGTACCGTAATATGTTGTGTACAAACAGGAAGGCTGAAGCTCTAAGTGACCACCATCAAATATAAAACCCACTAAATGGCTTTTAGTTCTCTTTTTGACAGAAACTGAAGATCCCGGAACAATCCAGACTGACCCATGAGAGGAAGTGAAACCACACAGGAACACTGGCCTGAATGGACGTGGACCTCATTACTACATTCAGCTGATTGAGCAAAACCACGAGCGCTTCCATCAGACGGATTTACGGGCAGGTCAGTGACAGTGATGCAGGTGATTCTGCGGCTTCAAAAATTCAAAAGAACAGCATGTATTTAATGGAAATATTCTTTTGTAACATCATGATAAACTTAATGTATTCTTGCAGAATAGACATATTTCTTTCTTTAAAAAAAGTTTGATTTCTACCTTCAATGATTTTTGTGCACTTGTCTGATAAATGCAATGTTGTAATCGTGGGATTTGTCTATGAGCTTTCTGAGAGGTATACGTTTAGGAATCGTGGCAAACTGTAAAGACAGTGAAGTTTGAATAAATATGTTAATTTAGCATTTCCCATAATTTGATGTTAAAAAGCTTCCTGCTATTGTTGGGATTGGGAAGTGACAGAAAGTTTCCCAATGTGTCCATTTTATTCCAACCAAAATCACTTGAATGCACATTACAATTTCCCAACATCCCTGGAGATCGCGTGCTCGTGAGGGAAAACGGATTTAAATATGGTACAGTGGAGCCGAGAGAAAGCTGAACGCATCATCAAATTAGCCCAGATGTTTAATTAACAATTCCATAAGAGGAGGAGGATCTCAACTTCTGCAGGTTTCCCGCTGTCTGTGGGTTTGTGTTTATCTCTGGCTCGTTCCAGACGACTCCTCTACGGTTCCTCTAATAAACACACTGAAGAGAGTCTGCTGAATGTCATCCTGCCGACAAAACACTCCTCCGGACATCTCATGTCTTACTGAGTCTGTCCGTGACAGGATGGCAAATCGAAGATCCGACATCCACACGGAAAGAGTTTGACCCTCATAACAACACAACTGCATATCGCCGCCACAGTCGTAAATGCATGTCGTGAGCTCACTGATGTCTCATGCACTGCAGCGTGGGCGGAATGATAAAATCACTGTTGGAGCTATATTTTTATTTTTGTTTATTTTGGGCTTAAGTTAATTTATAGCCTAATTTATTTCTTTATATCATTATTTTCTTTATATTCTTTATATATTATACACACACATATATTATATAAAGAGACTTTTATGTAAGATGTGATTAATTGATTTTGATAGCACTCATTTATAAATATATATATTTAGTTGTATTACATTTTTTAATATTTATTACATATTTAAATAAAAACAAATAAATAATAGTATAATAATACATTATTTATAATTTTTTTTAAATTATATATACACACTACCGGTCAAAAGTTTTTTTTTATGTTTTTAAAAGAAGTCTCTTCTGCTCACCAAGGCTGCAATTTTTGGATAAAAATACACAAAAAACACAGTAATATTGTGAAATATTATGACAATTTAAAATGACTTTTTTATGTTAATATATATTAAAATGTAATTTATTCCTCTGAAAAAAAAACAGAATTTTCAGCATCATCACTCCAGTCTTCAGTGTCACATGATCCTTCACAAATCACTCTAATATGATGATTTTATGCTCCAAAAACATGTATGATTATTATCCATGTTGAAAACAGTTTTTTACATTTTTATTTCAGGATTCTTTGATGAATAGAAAGTTCAAAAGAACAGCTTTTATCTGAAATGGAAAGCTTTTGTTACATTAAACACTACCCTTTAAAAAGTTTGGGGTCAGTAAGAATTTGTATTTTATTTTGGGGAAATAAATAAGAAATCAATACTTCTATTCATCAAGAATGAGTTACATTGATTAAAAGTTACAGTAAAGACATTTATAATGTTAGAAAAGATTCTAATTAAATAAATGCTGTTCTTTTGAACTTTCTATTCATCAAAGAATCCTGAAATAAAAATGTAAAAAACTGTTTTCAACATGGATAATAATCATACATGTTTTCGGAGCATAAAATCATCATATTAGAGTGATTTGTGAACGATCATGTGACACTGAGGACTGAAGTAATGATGGTGAAAATTCAGCTTTTTTCAGAGGAATAAATTACATTTTAATATACATTAACATAAAAAGTCATTTTAAATTGTCATAATATTTCACAATATTGCTGTGTTTTTTGTGTATTTTTTATTAAAAAATTGCAGCCTTGAGTGGAACAGAAGTGACTTCTTTTAAAAACATAAAAAATCTTACCGACCCTAAACTTTTGACCGATAGTGTATATGTGTGTGCAATTATTTATAAATAATAATATAAATAAACAAAACGTTAGAATTATATGCACAATAATTAAACGTATAAATATAATAATTGTAATCATATATTGTTTTAATTATGATTTAATCATTATAATTAGGGGCCAAGCAATTGTATCTGTTGGTTTACTTGTTATTATTATTCCGTAAATTGAAAGTCTATGGACTGTATGTAGGAAAATGATGAAATTTGGCACACTTGTAGTGATGCTAATGAATAGTAATTGGGCCAAATTTTTACCCTCTAGGACCAACTCTATAGCGCCACCACCAGTTTAAAAATTCAACATTGAAATGGTTATATCTTTTGAACCCTTTGATCTAGAGACATGAAACTTAGTACACCTGATTCCACTCCTCATGCTGATCACAACCAATATTGTACATTAAGACCCCGCCCATGACAGTAGAAGCCATTTTGAAATGTACAGTTCTCAGTTTTTTCACTACTCCTCCTTCAAATTTTCTCCAAACATGCACTCAAATGATCTTCAGACTGAGCCGCATAAAAGTACTGTTCCCGATTATTCATCTTTGTTCAAAAGTTATGGTGTCGTAATACGAGGTCCTAAGATGCTGTATCTTGGCCAAAGTTTGATCAATCAAAACGAAAATTGGTACACTTCATCGGAACCATGTTTTGAGGTTCAATGCCAAAGTTGGGAACAGCGCCACCTACGGGTCGTGAGATATGTGAAATTACTATTTTTGCTCATAACTTTTGAGCAGTTTGTCCAAAAATCATAAACTTGTTAGATTCAGGAAGTCATGCCAAGTTGGACCGATATCCAATTTCCCAGATCGGCCATTTTGGCTGTCGGCCATTTTGAATTATGTGCTAAAATGCCGTATTTTTTAACGCATTAACGAATTGTTAAGAAACTCTGGATTCTGATAGAGGGCCATGAGAACTTTAACCTGAGTGCAAAAATTGAGACTCTAGACCCTTCCAGAGCTGAGATTTTGAGATATTTATAATGGCATAAATGCTACGTGGGATCTCAATATCTCAGCTCGGAAGGGTCTAGAGCCTCCATTTTTGCACTCAGGTCTAAGTCTCATGGCCCTCTATCAGAATCCAGAGTTTCAAGAAGATTAGAAGCAAATCAAAATTTTCGACCCGAAAAACTACAGTGGAACCCCTTTCATTTTTTTTTTGTGCGAAAAAATAGGTTTCTCCAATCTTCTTAAAACTCTGGATTCTGATAGAGGGCCATGGGACTTAGACCTGAGTGCAAAAATGGAGGCTGTAGACCGCTTCCAGAGCTGAGATATTGAGATATTTATTATGGCATAAATGCTACGTGGGATCTCAATATCTCAGCTCTGGAAGGGTCTAGAGCCTCCATTTTTGCACTCAGGTCTAAGTCCCATGGCCCTCTATCAGAATCCAGAGTTTCAAGAAGATTGGAGAAACTTATTTTTTCTCCCAAAAAAAAACATAAGGGGTACCACTGTACGTTTTTTTTGGGTGGCGAAAAAATAAGTTTTCTCCAATCTTCTTGAAACTCTGGATTCTGATAGAGGGTCATGGGACTTAGACCTGAGTGCAAAAATGGAGGCTCTAGACCCTTCCAGAGCTGAGATATTGAGATATTTATTATGGCATAAATGCTACGTGGGATCTCAATATCTCAGCTCTGGAAGGGTCTAGAGCCTCCATTTTTGCACTCAGGTCTAAGTCCCATGGCCCTCTATCAGAATCCAGAGTTTCAAGAAGATTGGAGAAACTTATTTTTCGCCCCCGAAAAAAACGACAGTGGTACCCAGAGCCGGATTAAATACAATGGACTACACTAGGCAGACTCCATTTTTGGGCCCCCTCTATCTATGTTATTTATGAACTGAAATCTGAAACTTACGAAAAGTTACTAATAAAAGTAACTTTTACATAGCCTAGTCTTTTTCATTACAAATTGGTTGTTTGTATGCCAAAATAAGTCATGTGTTGTATATTACACAGTCATTTAGACTATTTTTTGATAGGCTATTCATTATTTATACGTCATTGCACAGCTATATTAAATGCTATTAAATTAGACTCATCTTATCCATTGGGAGTGTAATTGTTAAGACAGTAGAACCAGTAAATAACCAATAGGTGTCAGTAAACTATGTAAACCTGTTTACATTTAATCAACACATTTAATTAAGATTTTCTGCAAAAGCTTACAATTTTTTATTCAAATACTTTTTTCAAATATTCAGTCTAAAAGTTTTATGTCTTCCAGGTCTACAGATATTATGTACATTCCCAAACTGTCATTAATAGAGGAAATAATTGGAAAAAGAGGTGAAAAGGGCCATTTGTCAAATTATTATCATTTAATGATGTCTAACTCTAAAGAGTCTGCTGTAGACAAATTAAACGCATGGAGGAAAGACATACAACACAAGAAGAAATAGAGGAATTTGAATGGACTGAAGTAGGCGCAAAAACAAATTATAAACACGCAGATTAAATAATTATTACAGTATAAATGGTTGACAAAGGTTTATACAGTATAACACCTGAAAACCTCAATCATTTGTCCAGCAATATTCCTGATGTATGTACAAAATGCCAAAATTATAAAGGAACTGTAATTCAGTCTATGGGAATGTTCTGATATAGCCTACAGAAGTTCTGGAAGGATGTCATAAACTGTTTGTCAGCAGGGCCTGAATTTCATTTTGGGAAATGGGGGGATCCCCCCTTAGGTGATTCTTATGGGGGGATTTTTTTTTATTTGAGGGGGAGTCTAGACTTTTATTTTTTTTTTATTACATTTATCTCTTAAAATGTATTTTACAATGGGGTAATTTTGTTCTTAAGAATTTACGCAACACAAGGAAGCTTGATTTCAATCTTTGAATTAAATTGAAAAAAGTAGAGCAAAAGTACAATAGAATAAAGATAGCCTACCTATAAAGAGAAAAGTTTTTGCTTAGGTCTGACACCAGTTTTCAGAAATAGTATAATACAGAGACTGAATAAAGTAATCAAATGTAAAATAACACTGGGTAGTGTTTTAGTCCTGAGAACTAAATTAAATACATAGGATATTATTCCTGATTCCTTAAAATAAAAGCTATGTTTTGTTGTTTTGACAACCAAATTAATGACAGACCATGGTTGTAAGAGTAAGAGCTTGTGCACAGATCCTGTAGCCACTAACATTATACGGTCACGTGCGATTTATGCTTATTTAAGACATAACCAACTATGTTTAGAGGATACACACCAGTCACCAAAATCCGAATATTGACATAATTTTCGCATGTTTTTATAATCCACGTAAATAACTGTTGTTACCCGCGAGCTTGTGAGGCGGCTTGTTTGTATGTGTCGTGTGCAGAAAAACACATCTCTCAGACAGCGTGCAAGTCTACCGGATAGTTCAAGATCGCGTGAATTTTTAAACTGGTAAGACATTAAGACGTGCAAATGGTAAACTGCATGTTACTCATGATGCAATGCTGGCCATGCAAATGACAATTCCGTCTATCCCGACTCCGAAACGCGAGTGTATTATCGCCGCCTGAACGAGATGGGACATTTGTAAGTTTTTAATTTTTTTTCCCTCTGTCTGGGCCCCCTCCCGCCAATCGGGCCCTAGGCACGTGCTTAGTTTGCTTTGCGTTAATCCGGCTCTGGTGGTACCCCTTATGTTTTTTTTTTTGGAGGGCGAAAAAATAAGTTTCTCCAATCTTCTTGAAACTCTGGATTCTGATAGAGGGCCATGGGACTTAGACCTGAGTGCAAAAATGGAGGCTCTAGACCCTTCCAGAGCTGAGATATTGAGATATTTATTATGGCATAAATGCTACGTGGGATCTCAATATCTCAGCTCTGGAAGGGTCTAGAGCCTCCATTTTGCACTCAGGTCTAAGTCCCATGGCCCTCTATCAGAATCCAGAGTTTCAAGAAGATTGGAGAAACTTATTTTTCGCCCCCAAAAAAAACGACAGTGGTACCCCTTATGTCTTTTTTTTTGGGGGCGAAAAAATAAGTTTCTCCAATCTTCTTGAAACTCTGGATTCTGATAGAGGGCCATGGGACTTAGACCTGAGTGCAAAAATGGAGGCTCTAGACCCTTCCAGAGCTGAGATATTGAGATATTTATTATGGCATAAATGCTACGTGGGATCTCAATATCTCAGCTCTGGAAGGGTCTAGAGCCTCATTTTGCACTCAGGTCTAAGTCCCATGGCCCTCTATCAGAATCCAGAGTTTCAAGAAGATTGGAGAAACTTATTTTTTCGCCCCCAAAAAAAACATGACAGTGGTACCCCTTATGTTTTTTTTTGGGGGCAAAAAATAAGTTTCTCCAATCTTCTTGAAACTCTGGATTCTGATAGAGGGCCATGGGACTTAGACCTGAGTGCAAAAATGGAGGCTCTAGACCCTTCCAGAGCTGAGATATTGAGATATTTATTATGGCATAAATGCTACGTGGGATCTCAATATCTCAGCTCTGGAAGGGTCTAGAGCCTCCATTTTGCACTCAGGTCTAAGTCCCATGGCCCTCTATCAGAATCCAGAGTTTCAAGAAGATTGGAGAAACTTATTTTTTCGCCCCCAAAAAAAAGACATAAGTGGTACCCCTTATGTTTTTTTTTGGGGGGGCGAAAAAATAAGTTTCTCCAATCTTCTTGAAACTCTGGATTCTGATAGAGGGCCATGGGACTTAGACCTGAGTGCAAAAATGGAGGCTCTAGACCCTTCCAGAGCTGAGATATTGAGATATTTATTATGGCATAAATGCTACGTGGGATCTCAATATCTCAGCTCTGGAAGGGTCTAGAGCCTCCATTTTTGCACTCAGGTCTAAGTCCCATGGCCCTCTATCAGAATCCAGAGTTTCAAGAAGATTGGAGAAACTTATTTTTTCGCCCCCAAAAAAAAAACATAAGGGGTACCACTGTCGTTTTTTTTGGGGGCGAAAAAATAAGTTTCTCCAATCTTCTTGAAACTCTGGATTCTGATAGAGGGCCATGGGACTTAGACCTGAGTGCAAAAATGGAGGCTCTAGACCCTTCCAGAGCTGAGATATTGAGATATTTATTATGGCATAAATGCTACGTGGGATCTCAATATCTCAGCTCTGGAAGGGTCTAGAGCCTCCATTTTGCACTCAGGTCTAAGTCCCATGGCCCTCTATCAGAATCCAGAGTTTCAAGAAGATTGGAGAAACTTATTTTTTCGCCCCCAAAAAAAAACATAAGGGGTACCACTGTCATGTTTTTTTTGGGGGTGAAAAAATAAGTTTCTCCAATCTTCTTGAAACTCTGGATTCTGATAGAGGGCCATGGGACTTAGACCTGAGTGCAAAAATGGAGGCTCTAGACCCTTCCAGAGCTGAGATATTGAGATATTTATTATGGCATAAATGCTACGTGGGATCTCAATATCTCAGCTCTGGAAGGGTCTAGAGCCTCATTTTGCACTCAGGTCTAAGTCTCATGGCCCTCTATTAGAATCCAGAGTTTCAAGAAGATTGGAGAAACTTATTTTTTCGCCCCCACAAAAAAATGACAGTGGTACCCCTTATGTTTTTTTTGGGGGGGCAAAAAAATAAGTTTCTCCAATCTTCTTGAAACTCTGGATTCTGATAGAGGGCCATGTGACTTAGACCTGAGTGCAAAAATGGAGGCTCTAGACCCTTCCAGAGCTGAGATATTGAGATATTTATTATGGCATAAATGCTACGTGGGATCTCAATATCTCAGCTCTGGAAGGTCTAGAGCCTCATTTTGCACTCAGGTCTAAGTCTCATGGCCCTCTATCAGAATCCAGAGTTTCAAGAAGATTGGAAAAACTTATTTTTTCGCCCCCAAAAAAAACATACAGTGGTACCCCTGTATGTTTTTTTGGGGGCAAAAAAATAAGTTTCTCCAATCTTCTTGAAACTCTGGATTCTGATAGAGGGCCATGGGACTTAGACCTGAGTGCAAAAATGGAGGCTCTAGACCCTTCCAGAGCTGAGATATTGAGATATTTATTATGGCATAAATGCTACGTGGGATCTCAATATCTCAGCTCTGGAAGGGTCTAGAGCCTCATTTTGCACTCAGGTCTAAGTCTCATGGCCCTCTATCAGAATCCAGAGTTTCAAGAAGATTGGAGAAACTTATTTTTTCGCCCCCCCAAAAAAAAAACATAGGGGTACCCCTGTCGTTTTTTTTGGGGGGGCGAAAAAAAAAGTTTCTCCAATCTTCTTGAAACTCTGGATTCTGATAGAGGGCCATGGGACTTAGACCTGAGTGCAAAAATGGAGGCTCTAGACCCTTCCAGAGCTGAGATATTGAGATATTTATTATGGCATAAATGCTACGTGGGATCTCAATATCTCAGCTCTGGAAGGGTCTAGAGCCTCCATTTTGCACTCAGGTCTAAGTCCCATGGCCCTCTATCAGAATCCAGAGTTTCAAGAAGATTGGAGAAACTTATTTTTTCGCCCCAAAAAAACATGACAGTGGTACCCCTGTATGTTTTTTTGGGGGGCGGGTAAAAAGATAAGTTTCTCCAATATTTCTTGAAACTCTGGATTCTGATAGAGGGCCATGGGACTTAGACCTGAGTGCAAAAATGGAGGCTCTAGACCCTTCCAGAGCTGAGATATTGAGATATTTATTATGGCATAAATGCTACGTGGGATCTCAATATCTCAGCTCTGGAAGGGTCTAGAGCCTCCATTTTGCACTCAGGTCTTAAGTCTCATGGCCCTCTATCAGAATCCAGAGTTTCAAGAAGATTGGAGAAACTTATTTTTTTCGCACCCAAAAAAATGACAGTGGTACCCCTTATGTTTTTTTTTGGGGGTGGGGGCAAAAAATAAGTTTCTCCAATCTTCTTGAAACTCTGGATTCTGATAGAGGGCCATGGGACTTAGACCTGAGTGCAAAAATGGAGGCTCTAGACCCTTCCAGAGCTGAGATATTGAGATATTTATTATGGCATAAATGCTAAGTGGGATCTCAATATCTCAGCTCTGGAAGGGTCTAGAGCCTTCATTTTGCACTCAGGTCTAAGTCTCATGGCCCTCTATCAGAATCCAGAGTTTCAAGAAGATTGGAGAAACTTATTTTTCGCCCCCCCAAAAAAAAAAACGACAGTGGTACCCCTTATGTTTTTTTGGGGGGCAAAAAAATAAGTTTCTCCAATCTTCTTGAAACTCTGGATTCTGATAGAGGGCCACGTGACTTAGACCTGAGTGCAAAAATGGAGGCTCTATACCCTTCCAGAGCTGAGATATTGAGATATTTATTATGGCATAAATGCTACGTGGGATCTCAATATCTCAGCTCTGGAAGGGTCTAGAGCCTCATTTTGCACTCAGGTCTAGTCCCATGGCCCTCTATCAGAATCCAGAGGTTCAAGAAGATTGGAGAAACTTATTTTTTCGCCCACAAAAAAAATCATAAGGGGTACCACTGTCGTTTTTTTGGGGGGTGAAAAAATAAGTTTCTCCAATCTTCTTGAAACTCTGGATTCTGATAGAGGCCCATGGGACTTAGACCTGAGTGCAAAAATGAAGGCTCTAGACCCTTCCAGAGCTGAGATATTGAGATATTTATTATGGCATAAATGCTAAGTGGGATCTCAATATCTCAGCTCTGGAAGGGTCTAGAGCCTCATTTTGCACTCAGGTCTAAGTCCCATGGCCCTCTATCAGAATGCAGAGTTTCAAGAAGATTGGAGAAACTTATTTTTTCGCCCCCCCCAAAAAAAAAACCACAGTGGTACCCCTTATGTTTTTTTGGGGGGCGAAAAAAATAAGTTTCTCCAATCTTCTTGAAACTCTGGATTCTGATAGAGGGCCACGTGACTTAGACCTGAGTGCAAAAATGGAGGCTCTATACCCTTCCAGAGCTTAGATATTGAGATATTTATTATGGCA
Source organism: Hybognathus amarus (assembly GCA_030378365.1). Taxonomy (NCBI): domain Eukaryota; kingdom Metazoa; phylum Chordata; class Actinopteri; order Cypriniformes; family Leuciscidae; genus Hybognathus; species Hybognathus amarus. Next base: position 3,803 of record JAQIUQ010004628.1, on the reverse strand, counting down.
TAAATGCTACGTGGGATCTCAATATCTCAGCTCTGGAAGGGTCTAGAGCCTCATTTTGCACTCAGGTCTAAGTCCCATGGCCCTCTATCAGAATCCAGAGTTTCAAGAAAATCAGAAATTTTGACCCCGAAAAAAAATCGTAAGGGGTACCACTGTCGTTTTTTTTTTCGGGTCAAAATTTTGATTTTCTTGAAACTCTGGATTCTGATAGAGGGCCATGTGACTTAGATCTGAGTGCAAAAATGGAGGCTCTAGACCCTTCCAGAGCTGAGATATTGAGATTTCATGTAGCATTTATGCCATTGTAGAATATCTCAATATCTCAGCTCTGTATGCCATTATAAATATCTCAAATATCTCAGCTCTGGAAGGGTCTAGAGCCTCCATTTTTGCACTCAGATCTAAGTCACATGGCCCTCTATCAGAATCCAGAGTTTCAAGAAAATCAAAATTCTGACCCGAAAAAAAACGTACAGTGGTACCACTGTCGTTTTTTTTCGGGTCAAAATTTTGATTTTCTTGAAACTCTGGATTCTGATAGAGGGCCATGGGACTTAGATCTGAGTGCAAAAATGGAGGCTCTAGACCCTTCCAGAGCTGAGATATTTAGATATTATTGGCATACAGAGCTGAGATATCTGAGATATTTACAATGGCATAAATGCTACGTGAGATCTCAATATCTCAGCTCTGGAAGGGTCTAGAGCCTCCATTTTTGCACTCAGATCTAAGTCCCATGGCCCTCTATCAGAATCCAGAGTTTCAAGAAAATGCAAAATTTTGACCCGAAAAAAAACGTAAGGGGTACCACTGTCGTTTTTTTTTCGGGTCAAAATTTTGATTTTCTTGAAACTCTGGATTCTGATAGAGGGCCATGTGACTTAGATCTGAGTGCAAAAATGGAGGCTCTAGACCCTTCCAGAGCTGAGATATTGAGATTTCACGTAGCATTTATGCCATTGTAAATATCTCAATATCTCAGCTCTGTATGCCATTATAAATATCTCAATATCTCAGCTCTGGAAGGGTCTAGAGCCTCCATTTTTGCACTCAGATCTAAGTCACATGGCCCTCTATCAGAATCCAGAGTTTCAAGAAAATTAAAATTTTGACCCGAAAAAAAACGACAGTGGTACCCCTTACGTTTTTTTTTCGGGTGCAAAATTTTTGATTTTCTTGAAACTCTGGATTCTGATAGAGGGCCATGTGACTTAGATCTGAGTGCAAAAATGGAGGCTCTAGAGCCCTTCCAGAGCTGAGATATTGAGTTTCACGTAGCATTTATGCCATTGTAAATATCTCAATATCTCAGCTCTGTATGCCATTATAAATATCTCAATATCTCAGCTCTGGAAGGGTCTAGAGCCTCCATTTTTGCACTCAGATCTAAGTCCCATGGCCCTCTATCAGAATCCAGAGTTTCAAGAAAATCAAAATTTTGACCCGAAAAAAAAAACGTAAGGGGTACCACTGTTGTTTTTTTCGGGTCGAAATTTTGATTTTCTTGAAACTCTGGATTCTGATAGAGGGCCATGTGACTTAGATCTGAGTGCAAAAATGGAGGCTCTAGACCCTTCCAGAGCTGAGATATTTAGATATTTATAATGGCATACAGAGCTGAGATATTGAGATATTTACAATGGCATAAATGCTACGTGAGATCTCAATATCTCAGCTCTGGAAGGGTCTAGAGCCTCCATTTTTGCACTCAGATCTAAGTCCCATGGCCCTCTATCAGAATCCAGAGTTTCAAGAAAATCAAAATTTTGACCCGAAAAAAAAACGTAAGGGGTACCACTGTCGTTTTTTTTTCGGGTCAAAAGTTTGATTTTCTTGAAACTCTGGGATTCTGATAGAGGGCCATGTGACTTAGATCTGAGTGCAAAAATGGAGGCTCTAGACCCTTCCAGAGCTGAGATATTGAGATTTCACGTAGCATTTATGCCATTGTAAATATCTCAATATCTCAGCTCTGTATGCCATTATAAATATCTAAATATCTCAGCTCTGGAAGGGTCTAGAGCCTCCATTTTTGCACTCAGATCTAAGTCACATGGCCCTCTATCAGAATCCAGAGTTTCAAGAAAATGAGAAATTTTTGACCCAAAAAAAAAACATACAGGGGTACCACTGTCGTTTTTTTTTTCGGGTCAAAATTTTGATTTTCTTGAAACTCTGGATTCTGATAGAGGGCCATGGGACTTAGATCTGAGTGCAAAAATGGAGGCTCTAGACCCTTCCAGAGCTGAGATATTGAGATTTCACGTAGCATTTATGCCATTGTAAATATCTCAATATCTCAGCTCTGTATGCCATTATAAATATCTAAATATCTCAGCTCTGGAAGGGTCTAGAGCCTCCATTTTTGCACTCAGATCTAAGTCCCATGGCCCTCTATCAGAATCCAGAGTTTCAAGAAAATCAAAATTTTGACCCGAAAAAAAAACGTACAGTGGTACCCCTGTACGTTTTTTTTTCGGGTCAAAATTTTGATTTTCTTGAAACTCTGGATTCTGATAGAGGGCCATGGGACTTAGATCTGAGTGCAAAAATGGAGGCTCTAGACCCTTCCAGAGCTGAGATATTTAGATATTTATAATGGCATACAGAGCTGAGAATATTGAGATATTTACAATGGCATAAATGCTACATAAAATCTCAATATCTCAGCTCTGGAAGGGTCTAGAGCCTCCATTTTTGCACTCAGATCTAAGTCACATGGCCCTCTTATCAGAATCCAGAGTTTCAAGAAAATCAAAATTTTGACCCAAAAAAAAACGTACAGGGGTACCACTGTCGTTTTTTTTTCGGGTCAAAATTTTGATTTTCTTGAAACTCTGGATTCTGATAGAGGGCCATGTGACTTAGATCTGAGTGCAAAAATGGAGGCTCTAGACCCTTCCAGAGCTGAGATATTGAGATTTCACGATAGCATTTATGCCATTGTAAATATCTCAATATCTCAGCTCTGTATGCTATTATAAATATCTCAATATCTCAGCTCTGGAAGGGTCTAGAGCCTCCATTTTTGCACTCAGATCTAAGTCACATGGCCCTCTATCAGAATCCAGAGTTTCAAGAAAATCAAAATTTTGACCCGAAAAAAAACGACAGTGGTACCCCTTACGTTTTTTTTTTCGGGTCAAAATTTTGATTTTCTTGAAACTCTGGATTCTGATAGAGGGCCATGTGACTTAGATCTGAGTGCAAAAATGGAGGCTCTAGACCCTTCCAGAGCTGAGATATTTAGATTTTACAGTAGCATTATGCATATTGTAGATATTCAATATCTAACTGGCATAAATGCTATGTGAATATCTCAATATCTCAGCTCTGGAAGGGTCTAGAGCCTCCATTTTTGCACTCAGATCTAAGTCCCATGGCCCTCTATCAGAATCCAGAGTTTCAAGAAATCAAAATTTTGACCCAGAAAAAAAAAACGTACAGGGGTACCACTGTCGGTTTTTTTTTCGGGTCAAAATTTTGATTTTCTTGAAACTCTGGATTCTGATAGAGGGCCATGGGACTTAGATCTGAGTGCCAAAATGGAGGCTCTAGATCCCTTCCAGAGCTGAGATATTGAAATATTTACGTGAGCATTTATGCCAGTTGAGATATTGAGATATTTCAGCTGCTGTATGCCATTATAAATATCTAAATATCTCAGCTCTGGAAGGGTCTAGAGCCTCCATTTTGCACTCAGATCTAAGTCCCATGGCCCTCTATTAGAATCCAGAGTTTCAAGAAAATCAAAATTTTGACCCGAAAAAAAACGTAAGGGGTACCACTGTTCGTTTTTTTTT
>JAQIUQ010004626.1:561884-677838 GCA_030378365.1 Hybognathus amarus | reverse complement strand
GCTTAGATATTGAGATCTCACATAGCATTTATGCCATTGTAAATATCTCAATATCTCAGCTCTGTATGCCATTATAAATATCTAAATATCTCAGCTCTGGAAGGGTCAGAGCCTTCATTTTTGCACTCAGATTTAAGTCCCATGGCCCTCTATCAGAATCCAGAGTTTCAAGAAAATCAAAATTTTGACCCGAAAAAAAAAAACGACAGTGGTACCCCTTACGTTTTTTTTTCGGGTCAAAATTTTGATTTTCTTGAAACTCTGGATTCTGATAGAGGGCCATGTGACTTATATCTGAGTGCAAAAATGGAGGCTCTACACCCTTCCAGAGCTGAGATATTGAGATTTCACGTAGCATTTATGCCATTGTAAATATCTCAATATCTCAGCTCTGTATGCCATTATAAATATCTAAATATCTCAGCTCTGGAAGGGTCTAGAGCCTCCATTTTTGCACTCAGATCTAAGTCCCATGGCCCTCTATCAGAATCCAGAGTTTCAAGAAAATCAAAATTTTGACCCGAAAAAAAAAACGTAAGGGGTACCACTGTCGTTTTTTTTTTGGGTCAAAATTTTGATTTTCTTGAAACTCTGGATTCTGATAGAGGGCCATGGGACTTAGATCTGAGTGCAAAAATGGAGGCTCTAGACCCTTCCAGAGCTGAGATATTGAGATCTCATGTAGCATTTATGCCATTGTAAATATCTCAATATCTCAGCTCTGTATGCCATTATAAATATCTAAATATCTCAGCTCTGGAAGGGTCTTAGAGCCTCCATTTTTGCACTCAGATCTAAGTCCATGGCCCTCTATCAGAATCCAGAGTTTCAAGAAAATCAAAATTCTCACCTCGAAAAAAAAACGTAAGGGGTACCACTGTCGTTTTTTTTTTGGGTCAAAATTTTGATTTTCTTGAAACTCTGGATTCTGATAGAGGGCCATGGGACTTAGATCTGAGTGCAAAAATGGAGGCTCTAGACCCTTCCAGAGCTGAGATATTGAGATTTCACGTAGCATTTATGCCATTGTAAATATCTCAATATCTCAGCTCTGTATGCCATTATAAATATCTAAATATCTCAGCTCTGGAAGGGTCTAGAGCCTCCATTTTTGCACTCAGATCTAAGTCCCATGGCCCTCTATCAGAATCCAGAGTTTCAAGAAAATCAAAATTCTGACCCGAAAAAAAAACGTAAGGGGTACCACTGTCGTTTTTTTTTTCGGGTCAAAATTTTGATTTTCTTGAAACTCTGGATTCTGATAGAGGGCCATGGGACTTAGATCTGAGTGCAAAAATGGAGGCTCTAGACCCTTCCAGAGCTGAGATATTTAGATATTGTATAATGGCATACAGAGCTGAGATATTGAGATATTTACAATGGCATAAATGCTACGTGAAATCTCAATACTCAGCTCTGGAAGGGTCTAGAGCCTCCATTTTTGCACTCAGATCTAAGTCCCATGGCCCTCTGATCTAGAATCCAGAGTTTCAAGAAAATCAAAATTTCTGACCCGAAAAAAAAACGACAGTGGTACCCCTTACGTTTTTTTTTTCGGGTCAAAATTTTGATTTTCTTGAAACTCTGGATTCTGATAGAGGGCCATGGGACTTAGATCTGAGTGCAAAAATGGAGGCTCTAGACCCTTCCAGAGCTGAGATATTTAGAATATTGATAATGGCATACAGAGCTGAGATATTGAGATATTTACAATGGCATAAATGCTACGTGAAATCTCAATATCTCAGCTCTGGAAGGGTCTAGAGCCTCCATTTTTGCACTCAGATCTAAGTCACATGGCCCTCTATCAGAATCCAGAGTTTCAAGAAAATCAAAATTTTGACCCGAAAAAAAAACGAAGGGGTACCACTGTCGTTTTTTTTTCGGGTCAAAATTTTGATTTTCTTGAAACTCTGGATTCCTATAGAGGGCCATGGGACTTAGATCTGAGTGCAAAAATGGAGGCTCTAGACCCTTCCAGAGCTGAGATATTGAGATATTTATAATGGCATACAGAGCTGAGATATTGAGATATTTACAATGGCATAAATGCTACGTGAAATCTCAATATCTCAGCTCTGGAAGGGTCTAGAGCCTCCATTTTTGCACTCAGATCTAAGTCCCATGGCCCTCTATCAGAATCCAGAGTTTCAAGAAAATCAAAATTTTGACCCGAAAAAAAACGTAAGGGGTACCACTGTCGTTTTTTTTTCGGGTCAAAATTTTGATTTTCTTGAAACTCTGGATTCTGATAGAGGGCCATGGGACTTAGATCTGAGTGCAAAAATGGAGGCTCAGACCTTCCAGAGCTGAGATATTTAGATATTTATAATGGCATAACAGAGCTGAGATATTGAGATATTTACAATGGCATAAATGCTACGTGAAATCTCAATATCTCAGCTCTGGAAGGGTCTAGAGCCTCCATTTTTGCACTCAGATCTAAGTCACATGGCCCTCTATCAGAATCCAGAGTTTCAAGAAAATCAAAATTTTGACCCGAAAAAGAAACGTAAGGGGTACCACTGTCGTTTTTTTTTCGGGTCAAAATTTTGATTTTCTTGAAACTCTGGATTCTGATAGAGGGCCATGGGACTTAGATCTGAGTGCAAAAATGGAGGCTCAGACCTTCCAGAGCTGAGATATTGAGATTTCACGTAGCATTTATGCCATTGTAAATATCTCAATATCTCAGCTCTGTATGCCATTATAAATATCTAAATATCTCAGCTCTGGAAGGGTCTAGAGCCTCCATTTTTGCACTCAGATCTAAGTCCCATGGCCCTCTATCAGAATCCAGAGTTTCAAGAAAATCAAAATTTTGACCCGAAAAAAATCGTAAGGGGTACCACTGTCGTTTTTTTTTCGGGTCAAAATTTTGATTTTCTTGAAACTCTGGATTCTGATAGAGGGCCATGGGACTTAGATCTGAGTGCAAAAATGGAGGCTCTACACCTTTCAGAGCTGAGATATTGAGATTTCACGTAGCATTTATGCCATTGTAAATATCTCAATATTCTCAGCTCTGTATGCCATTATAAATATCTAAATATCTCAGCTCTGGAAGGGTCTAGAGCCTCCATTTTTGCACTCTAGATCTAAGTCCCATGGCCCTCTATCAGAATCCAGAGTTTCAAGAAAATCAAAATTCTGACCTCGAAAAAAAAATCGTAAGGGGTACCACTGTCGTTTTTTTTTCGGGTCAAAATTTTGATTTTCTTGAAACTCTGGATTCTGATAGAGGGCCATGGGACTTAGATCTGAGTGCAAAAATGGAGGCTCTAGACCCTTTCAGAGCTGAGATATTGAGATTTCACGTAGCATTTATGCCATTGTAAATATCTCAATATCTCAGCTCTGTATGCCATTATAAATATCTAAATATCTCAGCTCTGGAAGGGTCTAGAGCCTCCATTTTTGCACTCAGATCTAAGTCCCATGGCCCTCTATCAGAATCCAGAGTTTCAAGAAAATCAAAATTTTGACCCGAAAAAAAAACGTAAGGGGTACCACTGTCGTTTTTTTTTCCGGGTCAAAATTTTGATTTTCTTAAAACTCTGGATTCTGATAGAGGGCCATGGGACTTAGATCTGAGTGCAAAAATGGAGGCTCTAGACCCTTCCAGAGCTGAGATATTTAGATATTTATAATGGCATACAGAGCTGAGATATTGAGATATTTACAATGGCATAAATGCTACGTGAAATCTCAATATCTCAGCTCTGGAAGGGTCTAGAGCCTCCATTTTTGCACTCAGATCTAAGTCACATGGCCCTCTATCAGAATCCAGAGTTTCAAGAAAATCAAAACTCCCAATCCCGAAAAAAAACGTAAGGGGTACCACTGTCGTTTTTTTTTCGGGTCAAAATTTTGATTTTCTTGAAACTCTGGATTCTGATAGAGGGCCATGGGACTTAGATCTGAGTGCAAAAATGGAGGCTCTAGACCCTTCCAGAGCTGAGATATTTATATATTTACAGTGGTGGAAAGTAACTAATTACAAATACTTTCGTTACAGTACTTGAGTAGATTTTTTCATTTTTTCTACTTTCTTGAGTATAATTAAATTATGGTACTTTTACTCTTACTTGAGTAAAATAAAAATAAAATATTCAACTTCTTTACATTTATATTTCATAAAAAGTACAAAGTACTTTGACAAAGGTGCCGACGGAGCAACAGGGCAAGCTGACATTTGACAGACAATTTTCAAACTACTGCGGTGGAGCACTGCACTTCAGCCAATAACAGACATATCTGAAGCCTTCAGCCAATAACAGACATATCTGAAGCCTTCAGCCAATAACAGACATATCTGACTCGGGTGCAAAACCAATCAAAATCTCCAGTTCGGCTGGGTGCGGGGCGTTCAAACCGCGCTTTGACATTCAATCACTGACGCTCGTGTTTTGAATCAGTAGCGCTAACGTTTCAATATTTCAGTGAATGTAAGTGAGTATTCTGCTCATATTTAATTATGGCAACTACTGAAATGGGTCATATCATTGATAATACCAGAGCACTGAGCAGTTGCAGTAAATAAAAAAGCTCAGCTCATAACATGGACGTGGTTTGCATTGGACAAGAACAATCAATGTAAGTGTCTAAAATACATGCACACAGTTCAATTAATGGTAAAGCTCACCCTGTTTAACAATACAGACAAACTAAATATATCAAGCAAACTTTGTACAAAGCTGAAAAAACGGTGAAATAAGATGATTTAGTCAATCAGATATGCAAGTGTAGTTCGTTCCTATAGCAACAGTGGGCTCCCAGCACATTTTTGGTAGGCTACAACGAAAAAAAGATCATTTAATTTAACATGTTAACCGTACCCCACTTTTTTTTTTTTACTGGAATTTTTTTATTCATACTGTTTTATTGTTTTTCATACCTTTTTTATCAGACCTCAAATCAAAACATTCAAATGATCTTACCTGGACTTACTTTTCAAAATTAGTAATAAAAAATTGCTCTTGACAACAGAGAAAGCTAGTAAATTTTCTAAAGTCATTCACTGCCATTATAAAGTTTGGAAGAGCCAGGCCATTTTTTAATATAACTCTGATTGTATTCGACTGAAAGCAGAAAGTCATATCTTCTAAGATGACTTGAGGGAGAGTAAAGCGTGGGCTAATTATAATTTTTGGGTGAACTATCCCTTTCAAGACATACATCATTCTTTTCAAAATACCTGATAGTTTGATGAACACAGATATATCATAACTTTAGCTATAATGTGTTTCTCTTCATGTTTCATCAGTCAAAACATCACTATTTGCACGTTATTATATCCATATAAGGTATATCCTGAAATGTGTAAGTTTAATACTTCTATGCATCAGTACTGGGCCTTCAGTATGAATGAAACAGATGACATGAAAGTTTTTAGCGCTCCATTTCGCTATCATCTCCCCATTTTGGGTAAAAATAGAAAAATACTAAAGTACTTTGTAACGTAGTTACTTGAGTAGTTTTTAAGCAAACTACTTATTTACTCTTACTTGAGTCATATTATATTTCAGTACTTCTACTTGTACTCAAGTAAATTACTACTTAAGTAGCAATACTTTTACTTAAGTACAATTTGTAAGTACTCTTTCCACCACTGGATATTTATAATGGCATACAGAGCTGAGATATTGAAGATATTTACAATGGCATAAATGCTACGTGAAATCTCAATATCTCAGCTCTGGAAGGGTCAGAGCCTCCATTTTTGGACTCAGATCTAGGTCCCATGGCCCTCTATCAGAATCCAGAGTTTCAAGAAAATCAAAATTTTGACCCGAAAAAAAAACGTACAGTGGTACCACTTACGTTTTTTTTTTGGGCTCAAAATTTTGATTTTCTTGAAACTCTGGATTCTGATAGAAGGCCATGGGACTTAGATCTGAGTGCAAAAATGGAGGCTCTAGACCCTTCCAGAGCTGAGATATTTAGATATTTATAATGGCATACAGAGCTGAGATATTGAGATATTTACAATGGCATAAATGCTACGTGAAATCTCAATATCTCAGCTCTGGAAGGGTCTAGAGCCTCCATTTTTGCACTCAGATCTAAGTCACATGGCCCTCTATCAGAATCCAGAGTTTCAAGAAAATCAAAATTTTGAATCTCGAAAAAAAAACGTAAGGGGTACCACTGTCGTTTTTTTTTTTCGGGTCAAAATTTTGATTTTCTTGAAACTCTGGATTCTGATAGAGGGCCATGGGACTTAGATCTGAGTGCAAAAATGGAGGCTCTAGACCCTTCCAGAGCTGAGATATTGAGATTTCACATAGCATTATAGAGCTGAATATCTCAGCTCTGTATGCCATTATAAATATCTCAATATCTCAGCTCTGGAAGGGTCTAGAGCCTCCATTTTTGCACTCAGATCTAAGTCACATGGCCCTCTATCAGAATCTCAGAGTTTCAAGAAAATCAAAATTTTGACCCGAAAAAAAAACGTAAGGGGTACCACTGTCGTTTTTTTTTCAGGTCAAAATTTTGATTTTCTTGAAACTCTGGATTCTGATAGAGGGCCATGGGACTTAGATCTGAGTGCAAAAATGGAGGCTCTAGACCCTTCCAGAGCTGAGATATTTAGATATTTATAATGCATACAGAGCTGAGATATTGAGATATTTACAATGGCATAAATGCTACGTGAAATCTCAATATCTCAGCTCTGGAAGGGTCTAGAGCCTCCATTTTTGCACTCAGATCTAAGTCACATGGCCCTCTATCAGAATCCAGAGTTTCAAGAAAATCAAAATTTCTGACCTCAAAAAAAAAACGTAAGGGGTACCACTGTCGTTTTTTTTCGGGTCAAAATTTTGATTTTCTTGAAACTCTGGATTCTGATAGAGGGCCATGTGACTTAGATCTGAGTGCAAAAATGGAGGCTCTAGACCCTTCCAGAGCTGAGATATTGAGATTTCACGTAGCATTTATGCCATTGTAAATATCTCAATATCTCAGCTCTGTATGCCATTATAAATATCTAAATATCTCAGCTCTGGAAGGGTCTAGAGCCTCCATTTTGCACTCAGATCTAAGTCCCATGGCCCTCTATCAGAATCCAGAGTTTCAAGAAAATCAAAATTTTGACCCAAAAAAAAAACGACAGTGTACCCCTTACGTTTTTTTTTCGGGTCAAAATTTAGATTTTCTTGAAACTCTGGATTCTGATAGAGGGCCATGGGACTTAGATCTGAGTGCAAAAATGGAGGCTCTAGACCCTTCCAGAGCTGAGATATTTAGATATTTATAATGGCATACAGAGCTGAGATATTGAAATATTTACAATGGCATAAATGCTACGTGAAATCTCAATATCTCAGCTCTGGAAGGGTCTAGAGCCTCCATTTTTGCACTCAGATCTAAAGTCACATGGCCCTCTATCAGAATCCAGAGTTTCAAGAAAATCAAAATTTTGACCCCGAAAAAAAAACGTAAGGGGTACCACTGTCGTTTTTTTTTTCGGGTCAAAATTTTGATTTTCTTGAAACTCTGGATTCCTATAGAGGGCCATGGGACTTAGATCTGAGTGCAAAAATGGAGGCTCTAGACCTTCCAGAGCTGAGATATTGAGATTTCACGTAGCATTTATGCCATTGTAAATATCTCAATATCTCAGCTCTGTATGCCATTATAAATATCTAAATATCTCAGCTCTGGAAGGGTCTAGAGCCTCCATTTTTGCACTCAGATCTAAGTCCCATGGCCCTCTATCAGAATCCAGAGTTTCAAGAAAATCAAAATTTTGACCCCGAAAAAAAAACGTAAGGGGTACCACTGTCGTTTTTTTTGGGTCAAAATTTTGATTTTCTTGAAACTCTGGATTCTGATAGAGGGCCATGGGACTTAGATCTGAGTGCAAAAATGGAGGCTCTAGACCTTCCAGAGCTGAGATATTGAGATCTCACGTAGCATTTATGCCATTGTAAATATCTCAATATCTCAGCTCTGTATGCCATTATAAATATCTAAATATCTCAGCTCTGGAAGGGTCTAGAGCCTCCATTTTTGCACTCAGATCTAAGTTCACATGGCCCTCTATCAGACTTTAGAGTTTCAAGAAAATCAAAATTTTCGACCCGAAAAAAAAACGTAAGGGGTACCACTGTCGTTTTTTTTTTGGGTCAAAATTTTGATTTTCTTGAAACTCTGGATTCTGATAGAGGGCCATGGGACTTAGATCTGAGTGCAAAAATGGAGGCTCTAGACCCTTCCAGAGCTAGATATTGAGATTTCACGTAGCATTTATGCCATTATAAATATCTCAATATCTCAGCTCTGTATGCCATTAATAAATATCTAAATATCTCAGCTCTGGAAGGGTCTAGAGCCTTCATTTTGCACTTAGATCTAAGTCCCATGGCCCTCTATCAGAATCCAGAGATTCAAGAAAATCAAAATTTTGACCCGAAAAAAAACGTAAGGGGTACCACTGTCGTTTTTTTTTTCGGGTCAAAATTTTGATTTTCTTGAAACTCTGGATTCTGATAGAGGGCCATGGGACTTAGATCTGAGTGCAAAAATGGAGGCTCTAGACCCTTCCAGAGCTGAGATATTTAGATATTTATAATGGCATACAGAGCTGAGATATTGAGATATTTACAATGGCATAAATGCTACGTGAAATCTCAATATCTCAGCTCTGGAAGGGTCTAGAGCCTCCATTTTTGCACTCAGATCTAAAGTCCCATGGCCCTCTATCAGAATCCAGAGTTTCAAGAAAATCAAAATTTCCACCCGAAAAAAAACGACAGGGGTACCACTGTACGTTTTTTTTTCGGGTCAAAATTTTGATTTCTCTTGAAACTCTGGATTCCTGATAGAGGGCCATGGGACTTAGATCTGAGTGCAAAAATGGAGGCTCTAGACCCTTCCAGAGCTGAGATATTTAGATATTTACAGTGGGTGGAAAGTAACTAATTACAAATACTTTCGTTACAGTACTTGAGTAGATTTTTTCATTTTTTCTACTTTCTTGAGTATAATTAAATTATGGTACTTTTACTCTTACTTGAGTAAAATAAAAATAAAATATTCAACTTCTTTACATTTATATTTCATAAAAAGTACAAAGTACTTTGACAAAGGTGCCGACGGAGCAACAGGGCAAGCTGACATTTGACAGACAATTTTCAAACTACTGCGGTGGGAGCACTGCGCTTCAGCCAATAACAGACATATCTGAAGCCCTTCAGCCAATAACAGACATATCTGAAACCCTTCAGCCAATAACAGACATATCTGACTCGGGTGCAAAACCAATCAAAATCTCCAGTTCGGCTGGGGGCGGGGCGTTCAAACCGCGCTTTGACATTCAATCACTGACGCTCGTGTTTTGAATCAGTAGCGCTAACGTTTCAATATTTCAGTGAATGTAAGTGAGTATTCTGCTCATATTTAATTATGGCAACTACTGAAATGGGTCATATCATTGATAATACCAGAGCACTGAGCAGTTGCAGTAAATAAAAAAGCTCAGCTCATAACATGGATGTGGTTTGCATGGACAAGAACAATCAATGTAAGTGTCTAAAATACATGCACACAGTTCAATTAATGGTAAAGCTCACCCTGTTTAACAATACAGACAAACTAAATATACGAAGCAAACTTTGTACAAAGCTGAAAAAACGGTGAAATAAGATGATTTAGTCAATCAGATATGCAAGTGTAGTTCGTTCCTATAGCAACAGTGGGCTCCCAGCACATTTTTGGTAGGCTACAACGAAAAAAAGATCATTTAATTTAACATGTTAACCGTACCCCACTTTTTTTTTTTACTGGAATTTTTTTATTCATACTGTTTTATTGTTTTTCATACCTTTTTTATCAGACCTCAAATCAAAACATTCAAATGATCTTACCTGGACTTACTTTTCAAAATTAGTAATAAAAAATTGCTCTTGACAACAGAGAAAGCTAGTAAATTTTCTAAAGTCATTCACTGCCATTATAAAGTTTGGAAGAGCCAGGCCATTTTTTAATATAACTCTGATTGTATTCGACTGAAAGCAGAAAGTCATATCTTCTAAGATGACTTGAGGGAGAGTAAATCGTGGGCTAATTATCATTTTTGGGTGAACTATCCCTTTCAAGACATACATCATTCTTTTCAAAATACCTGATAGTTTGATGAACACAGATATATCATAACTTTAGCTATAATGTGTTTCTCTTCATGTTTCATCAGTCAAAACATCACTATTTGCACGTTATTATATCCATATAAGGTATATCCTGAAATGTGTAAGTTTAATACTTCTATGCATCAGTACTGGGCCTTCAGTATGAATGAAACAGATGACATGAAAGTTTTTAGCGCTCCATTTCGCTATCATCTCCCCATTTTGGGTAAAAATAGAAAAATACTAAAGTACTTTGTAACGTAGTTACTTGAGTAGTTTTTAAGCAAACTACTTATTTACTCTTACTTGAGTCATATTATATTTCAGTACTTCTACTTGTACTCAAGTAAATTATTACTTAAGTAGCAATACTTTTACTTAAGTACAATTTGTCAGTACTCTTTCCACCACTGGATATTTATAATGGCATACAGAGCTGAGATATTGAGATATTTACAATGGCATAAATGCTACGTGAAATCTCAATATCTCAGCTCTGGAAGGGTCTAGAGCCTCCATTTTTGCACTCAGATCTAAGTCCATGGCCCTCTATCAGAATCCAGAGTTTCAAGAAAATCAAAATTTTGACCCAAAAAAAAACGACAGTGGTACCCCTTACGTTTTTTTTTTGGGTCAAAATTTTGATTTTCTTGAAACTCTGGATTCTGATAGAGGGCCATGGGACTTAGATCTGAGTGCAAAAATGGAGGCTCTAGACCCTTCCAGAGCTGAGATATTTAGATATTTATAATGGCATACAGAGCTGAGATATTGAGATATTTACAATGGCATAAATGCTACGTGAAATCTCAATACTCAGCTCTGAAGGGTCTAGAGCCTCCATTTTGCACTCAGATCAAGTCACATGGCCCTCTATCAGAATCCAGAGTTTCAAGAAAATCAAAATTTTCACCTGAAAAAAAAACGACAGTGGTACCCCTTACGTTTTTTTTTTCGGGTCAAAATTTTGATTTTCTTGAAAACTTGGATTCTGATAGAGGGCCATGGGACTTAGATCTGAGTGCAAAAATGGAGGCTCTAGACCCTTCCAGAGCTGAGATATTTAGATATTTATAATGGCATACAGAGCTGAGATATTGAGATATTTACAATGGCATAAATGCTACGTGAAATCTCAATATCTCAGCTCTGGAAGGGTCTAGAGCCTCCATTTTTGCACTCAGATCTAAGTCACATGGCCCTCTATCAGAATCCAGAGTTTCAAGAAAATCAAAATTCTGACCCGAAAAAAAAACGTAAGGGGTACCACTGTCGTTTTTTTTTCGGGTCAAAATTTTGATTTTCTTGAAACTCTGGATTCTGATAGAGGGCCATGGGACTTAGATCTGAGTGCAAAAATGGAGGCTCTAGACCCTTCCAGAGCTGAGATATTGAGATTTCACGTAGCATTTATGCCATTGTAAATATCTCAATATCTCAGCTCTGTATGCCATTATAAATATCTCAATATCTCAGCTCTGTATGCCATTATAAATATCTTTTTCACTGTCGTTTTTTTTTTTTTTGTGCGAAAAAAAAACTTTTCGCGTTGTCCCCGAGAAAAATTACGTTCGTCAGGTCCAGTTTGTATCCAGCCTCCACGGGGATCTCAGATGCCCCGACGCCTGTGAAGAGACGACTCAACGCTGGCGATATGTTATGGCTCCTGTATTATATATAAACAATATTTATATTTAATATTTATATAAAAACAATATGAATGTAAGCCAGAGGAGAACTGGCCCCGACTGAGCCTGGGTTCTCCCAAGGTTTTTTCTCCATCCAATCTGATGGAGTTTTGGTTCCTTGCCACTGTCGCCTTGCTTTGCCTTGCTTTTGGCTTGCTTAGTTGGGTTTATTTAACATTTAACAATATTATTTATCTGTGTTGTACTAATGTTATGTTATCACTGTGAAGCTGCTTTGATACAATCTGTATTGTGAAAGCGCTATATAAATAAATGTGACTTGACTTGACTTGGACCCTTCCAGAGCTGAGATATTGAGATATTGAGATATTTATGAGATATTTATACTGAGATATTGAGCCATTATAAATATCTCAATATCTCAGCTCTGGAAGGGTCTAGAGCCTCCATTTTTGCACTCAGGTCTAAGTCCCATGGCCCTCTATCAGAATCCAGAGTTTCAAGAATATTGGAGAAACTTTTTTTTTCACACAAAAAAAAAACATAAGGGGTACCACTGTCGTTTTTTTTTTGTGCGAAAAAAAAAGTTTCTCCAATCTTCTTGAAACTCTGGATTCTAATGGAGGGCCATGGGACTAAGACCTGAGTGCAAAAATGGAGGCTCTAGACCCTTCCAGACCTGAGATATTGAGATATTTTATGACATACTGAGATATTGAGCCATTATAAATATCTCAATATCTCAGCTCTGGAAGGGTCTAGAGCCTCCATTTTTGCACTCAGGTCTAAGTCCCATGGCCTTCTATCAGAATCCAGAGTTTCAAGAAGATTGGAGAAACTTTTTTTTTCGCAAAAAAAAAACAAAAACATAAGGGGTACCACTGTCGTTTTTTTTGTGCAAAAAAAAAAGATTCTCCAATCTTCTTGAAATTCTGGATTCTGATTGAGGGCCATGGGACTAAGACCTGAGTGCAAAAATGGAGGCTCTAGACCCTTCCAGAGCTGAGATATTGAGATATTTATGCGATATTTATGACATACTGAGATATTGAGCCAGTATAAATATCTCAATATCTCAGCTCTGGAAGGTTCTAGAGCCTCCATTTTTGCACTCAGGTCTAAGTCCCATGGCCCTCTATCAGAATCCAGAGTTTCAAGAAGATTGGAGAAACTTTTTTTCTCACACAAAAAAAAACATAAGGGGTACAACTGTCGTTTTTTGTTTTTTTTGTGCGAAAAAAAAAAAGTTTCTCCAATCTTCTTGAAACTCTAGATTCTGATTGAGGGCCATGGGACTAAAACCTGAGTGCAAAAATGGAGGCTCTAGACCCTTCCAGAGCTGAGATATTGAGAGATTTATGAGATATTTATGACATACTGAGATATTGAGCCATTATAAATATCTCAATATCTCAGCTCTGGAAGGGTCTAGAGCCTCCAATTTTGCACTCATGTCTAAGTCCCATGGCCCTCTATCAGAATCCAGAGTTTCAAGAAGATTGGAGAAACTTTTTTTTTTCACACAAAAAAAAAAACATAAGGGGTACCACTGTCGTTTTTTTTTTTTTGTGCGAAAAAAAAAGTTTGTCCAATCTTCTTGAAACTCTAGATTCTGATGGAGGGCCATGGGACTAAGACCTGAGTGCAAAAATGGAGGCTCTAGACCCTTTCAGACCTGAGATATTGAGATATTTATGAGATATTTATGACATACTGAGATATTGAGCCATTATAAATATCTCAATATCTCAGCTCTGGAAGGGTCTAGAGCCTCCATTTTGCACTCAGGTCTAAGTCCCATGGCCCTCTATCAGAATCCAGAGTTTCAAGAAGATTGAGAAACTTTTTTCGCACAAAAAAAAAAACATAAGGGGTACCACTGTCGTTTTTTTTGTGCGGAAAAAAAAGTTTCTCCAATCTTCTTGAAACTCTGGATTCTGATTAAGGGCCATGGGACTACGACCTGAGTGCAAAAATGGAGGCTCTAGACCCTTCCAGAGCTGAGATATTGAGATATTTATGAGATATTTATGAGATATTACTTATTGGTCCAAAAAACTACTCACAAAACCTCTTACAATACAACTTTAATATAGATGGATGTCCTGTTACTTTATCCACTACAGTAAAAGACCTGGGTGTTATACTAGACCGCAACTTGTCTTTCGAAAATCATATTTCATATGTTACAAGAACAGCCTTTTTCCACCTTCGAAACATTGCTAAGCTACGTAACATGCTATCTGTTTCTGATGCAGAAAAGTTAGTACATGCATTTATGACCTCGAGACTAGATTACTGTAATGCTTTATTAGCCGGTTGTCCTGCATCCTCAATAAACAAGCTACAGTTAGTCCAAAATGCAGCCGCTAGAGTTCTTACTAGGTCAAGAAAATACGATCATATTACACCGATTTTATCATCTCTACACTGGTTACCTATTAAGTTCCGTATCAACTACAAAATACTACTACTGACCTATAAAGCCCTAAATGGTTTAGCTCCTATGTACTTAACGGACCTTCTTTTGCCCTACAATCCACCGCGTTCTTTAAGATCACTAAATTCAAGGCTTCTGGTCATTCCTAGGATATCTAAGAAAGGAGGGAGGGCGTTCTCGCATTTAGCTCCAAAACTCTGGAATAGCCTTCCCAGATACGGTACAAGGCTCTGACTCGCTGACACAGTTTAAAACTAGACTAAAGACGCATCTCTTCAGTCAAGCATTCACATAATGCTTACCTTTTAGTCCTCTGTTATGCCATACAGAACCGTTCGCCGCTGAAACTGCTTAAACGCACCAGTGGGGCTCGACAGGCCTTTAGACAAACGGGTCGAGCACGTTCGGCACGTATGGTTGGCTTGCGGAGAGTTTGTGAGATAGTGATTTTCTAACACCGACTCTTGTATAATGGAAATCATTCTGAACATCAGCTGTGCTAATTATTTTCCATCTGCCTTTCTGCTGTTATCTCGGGACGTTTGTCCCGAGAAAAATGACGTTCGTCAGGTCCAGTTTGTATCCAGCCTCTCACGGGGATCTCAGATGCCCCGACGCCTGTGAAGAGACGACTCAACGCTGGCGATATGTTATGGCTCTGTATTATATATAAACAATATTTATATTTAATATTTATATAAAAACAATATGAATGTAAGCCAGAGGAGAACTGGCCCCGACTGAGCCTGGGTTCTCCCAAGGTTTTTTCTCCATCCAATCTGATGGAGTTTTGGTTTCTTGCCACTGTCGCCTTGCTTTGCCTTGCTTTTGGCTTGCTTAGTTGGGTTTATTTAACATTTAACAATATTATTTATCTGTGTTGTACTACTGTTATGTTATCACTGTGAAGCTGCTTTGACACAATCTGTATTGTGAAAAGCGCTATATAAATAAATGTGACTTGACTTGACTTGACTTGGACCCTTCCAGAGCTGAGATATTGAGGTATTTATGAGATATTTATGACATACTGAGATATTGAGCCATTATAAATATCTCAATATCTCAGCTCTGGAAGGGTCTGAGCCTCCATTTTTGCACTCAGGTCTAAGTCCCATGGCCCTCTATCAGAATCCAGAGTTTCAAGAAGATTGGAGAAACTTTTTTTCCGCACAAAAAAAAACATAAGGGGTACCACTGTCGTTTTTTTGTGCGGAAAAAAAGTTTCTCCAATCTTCTTGAAACTCTAGATTCTGATGGAGGGCCATGGGACTAAGACCTGAGTGCAAAATGGAGGCTCTAGACCCTTCCAGAGACTGAGATATTGAGATATTTATGACATACTGAGATATTGAGCCATTATAAATATCTCAATATCTCAGCTCTAGAAGGTCTAGAGCCTCGATTTTTGCACTCAGGTCTAAGTCCCATGGCCCTCTATCAGAATCCAGAGTTTCAAGAAGATTGGAGAAACTTTTTCGCACAAAAAAAAAAAAAACATAAGGGGTACCAATGTTGTTGTTTTTTTTGTGCGAAAAAAAAGTTTCTCCAATCTTCTTGAAACTCTGGATTCTGATGGAGGGCCATGGGACTAAGACCTGAGTGCAAAAATGGAGGCTCTAGACCCTTCCAGACCTGAGATATTGAGATATTTATGGGATATTTATGACATACTGAGATATTGAGCCATTATAAATACTCATATTCAGCTCTGGAAGGGTCTAGAGCCTCCATTTTTGCACTCAGGTTGCACTCCAGAGCTGAGATATTGAGATATTTATGAGATATTTATGAGATATTACTTATTGGTCCAAAAAACTACTCACAAAACCTCTTACAATACAACTTTAATATAGATGGATGTCCTGTTACTTTATCCACTACAGTAAAAGACCTGGGTGTTATACTAGACCGCAACTTGTCTTTCGAAAATCATATTTCATATGTTACAAGAACAGCCTTTTTCCACCTTCGAAACATTGCTAAGCTACGTAACATGCTATCTGTTTCTGATGCAGAAAAGTTAGTAAATGCATTTATGACCTCGAGACTAGATGACTGTAATGCTTTATTAGCCGGTTGTCCTGCATCCTCAATAAACAAGCTACAGTTAGTCCAAAATGCAGCTGCTAGAGTTCTTACTAGGTCAAGAAAATACGATCATATTACACCGATTTTATCATCTCTACACTGGTTACCTATTAAGTTCCGTATCAACTACAAAATACTACTACTGACCTATAAAGCCCTAAATGGTTTAGCTCCTATGTACTTAACGGACCTTCTTTCGCCCTACAATCCACCGCGTTCTTTAAGATCACTAAATTCAAGGCTTCTGGTCATTCCTAGGATATCTAAGTCCACTAAAGGAGGGAGGGCGTTCTCACATTTAGCTCCAAAACTCTGGAATAGCCTTCCCGATACGGTACAAGGCTCTGACTCGCTGACACAGTTTAAAACTAGACTAAAGACGCATCTCTTCAGTCAAGCATTAACATAATGCTTACCTTTTAGTCCTCTGTTATGCCATACAGAACCGTTCGCCGCTGAAACTGCTTAAACGCACCAGTGGGGCTTGACAGCCCTTTAGACAAATGGGTCGAGCACGTTCGGCACGTATGGTTGGCTTGCGGAGAGTTTGTGAGATAGTGATTTTCTAACACCGACTCTTGTATAATGGAAATCATTCTGAACATCAGCTATGCTAATTATTTTCCATCTGCCTTTCTGCTGTTATCTCGGGACGTTTGTCCCGAGAGAAATGGCATTCGTCAGGTCCAGTTTGTATCCAGCCTCTCACGGGGATCTCAGATGCCCCAACGCCTGTGAAGAGACGACTCAACGCTGGCGATATGTTATGGCTCCGTATTACATATATAAACAATATTTATATAAAAACAATATAAATGTAAGCCAGAGGAGAACTGGCCCCGACTGAGCCTGGGTTCTCCCAAGGTTTTTTCTCCATCCAATCTGATGGAGTTTTGGTTCCTTGCCACTGTCGCCTTGCTTTGCCTTGCTTTTGGCTTGCTTAGTTGGGTTTATTTAACATTTAACAATATTATTTATCTGTGTTGTACTACTGTCATGTTATCACTGTGAAGCTGCTTTGATACAATCTGTATTGTGAAAAGCGCTATATAAATAAATGTGACTTGACTTGACTTGGACCCTTCCAGAGCTGAGATATTGAGATATTTATGAGATATTTATGACATACTGAGATATTGAGCCATTATAAATATCTCAATATCTCAGCTCTGGAAGGGTCTAGAGCCTCCATTTTTGCACTCATGTCTAAGTCCCATGGCCCTCTATCAGAATCCAGAGTTTCAAGAAGATTGGAGAAACTTTATTTTTGCACACAAAAAAAAACATAAGGGGTTCCACTGTCGTTTTTTTTTTTTTTGTGCGAAAAAAAGTTTCTCCAATCTTCTTGAAACTCTGGATTCTGATTGAGGGCCATGGGACTAAGACCTGAGTGCAAAATGGAGGCTCTAGACCCTTCCAGAGCTGAGATATTGAGATATTTATGAGATATTCATCACATACTGAGATATTGAGCCACTTATAAATATCTCAATATCTCAGCTCTGGCAGTACACTGTATTCTGTGCATCAAAAACTCACTCCCAGTCTCCATGCTTGAACATGGCACTGACATTCCATCCCGAGCCGAACAGGTTGAGTGATTTAGAGAAGCAGTCGTTGTATATTAATCCGGTGTAGACTGAAAATAAGCCCATCAACAGGATGATGTAACGGCCCTTGAAAAAAATGTTCAAGATCTAAACAAATGAATACAATGTTAATCAAACTGAGGTTAACAGAAACATGAACATAAACTATTACTAATAATGTCTTTGCATTTAAAAAACACATTTAAATGAATGAGAGAAGAAAGTTAGGCAAATACAGCCATGTCAAAAAAGCAAGCTGAATGCACCTCATTCCTGGTTCTCTTCAGTTTGCGGTCATTCTCATAGAGAACCATCCACAGAGCAAACATTGCCATGATGATGCCGTGCCCGAGGTCTCCAAACATCACGGCAAACAGGAAGGGAAAGGTAATGAGTGTGTATGGAGCTGTGAGGTGTGATAAAAAAAGCATTCACATCTTATCTTAGCATCTATATGCATGAAGCACTGAGGACATGTAAAATGGGGACATGCATATATGATTGAGGATGTAAAATATGTCCCCTTATTGTCTTTTGAACAGCTGCCCTCTCACCCGGGTTGACTTCTCTGTAGCTGCCCACACCGTAAGCGTCCACTATATTCTGAAAGCCTGAGGTAAACTTGTTGGTGCGTATGAGGGTCGGTGGAGTGTCACTGCTGGGGATGCGATTGACAAATGAGGGAACTGTAGCTCCACTCTTCCTCTGATGAAACAAAACAACAAAAATAGCACAGCAGAGTTAAGGATAAGTGCGGATGTATTTGAATTAATGCGCCACCGAAAATAACACCAGGTTGCTTACCGATCCATCATCTAGCGCTCTCCGAAGAGCAGGCAGATCGTTTACAGGACACCACCCCTCAGCTATGTGGCACTTGTTGGTGACATCAAAACTGCAGAGGTTGAGGATGTGGTATATGGCCTTCATTTTCTTAACCTGGATTACCCAAATGTACACAGACTCTGAGGCCTTGATCAACACCTGCCTCAGGTAATCCTCAGTGCGGTAAAGAACCTATGAAGAAACCACCAAAAGCATTTCAACAACGCAATAGAAGAGTGTTAATGTGCTAAAAATAATTGTCACAATAAATTGTCATAATTATAAGAGAAAAGATATATACACAGGTAGACAACCACTGTTCTAGAAGTATTAATAATTAGGTCTATAGGATGTATGTATTTTCCAGAAGGTCAATGACACGTGACACAAACAGCCACACATGGCATTTATTGCCCTGTTTTCTGAACGGTGCGCGCTCAGATGAACATAAAACGCTGATCTTCAATCATTCGAGAAACATTTTAAAGCACAGAAACAGCCTTTTCATTGGTTTTCCTATATTCTGTCCTGTTTATGACACTTAAACAGGAACCTGAAAGAAACAGTGTGTGTTGAGAGTATCAAATACACATGATTCGCTAGTGGAGACTTATCCAGAGCCTAGAG
Organism: Hybognathus amarus; assembly: GCA_030378365.1. Lineage (NCBI taxonomy): Eukaryota > Metazoa > Chordata > Actinopteri > Cypriniformes > Leuciscidae > Hybognathus > Hybognathus amarus. The sequence continues at coordinate 658,481 of JAQIUQ010004626.1, read as the reverse complement.
CTCATGAATATCATGTGCTTAGCTGGGCCACTAACACAATCTTCTTTCTCTCTCTTTACAGAGCGGTCACAAGCAAATTCAAATGCCTTTGAAACTAACCCAAATTCCTCAACGGCATGGCTGTCTAACTGTTTTAGGAAGATTGCAGGTTCATCTGGACTGGGGGACTAAAACTGCTTTTTCTTTCAGGGTAGAACACCAGTCTACCCGCAGCAAGATCTAATGTTTTCTATTATCAACCAAAGCATCAGTCCTCATCAGAGATATAAATAAGTATAATAATACAATGTGGACTTCATTTGGTAGCATTATTGTTGCTAACTGCATTATTTAGTAATTTTATTATTTTAGGTATGGATATAATATTCAGTGTTTGTATTTGACCTGTGCATTTCTAATAATTACAGCATTTCGCCTCTTTTTGTGCAAGTGAGATGCATAAAGATGGCATCTGTTGCATAAATCATTGTCTGGTATCTATAAGCAGCACATTCAATATATTTTACTACAAGACTTATTTTATACAGATAAAGACATGTAAATTAATTACAACTATTTATTAAGTGTACCCTTTTACCGCCCAAATATAGTTGATGCAAAGAGAACAGGGTGTAAATGTAAAATATGTGGAGACAATATTGATAAAGCAAGCTGATGTATATACGTGAAAATAAGCGCAGAACTGAGAAAATAGTATTTATGAAGATAAAGGAAAGCCTGTGTCTCACAGGGCAAAGGAGTGAATGTTTACAGGATATTTTAGGGTTCATTTTAAGGCTTCATTTGATTATTCTTTTCTCAGGGAAGCACAAAACATATTGTTCTGATCCATGTAGGCTGTACAGGTATAATTGTTTTAAGATATTTTTATACCCATTGCAGTTACAATGTTGCACAACAAGTGCATGTAATACACATTTTTTATATTTACATATTTGTATATTTACAGGAGGCATAATTGGTCAGGCGATAAGAATGCAAGTCCAAATTTTCTCTCATTCACCTGAATCGTACATGTGTGCTTTTTAAATGCAATTGGCTCATGTAATAGTAATATAGATCTTTGTAGTATTTTAAGTGATTTAAGCAACTATAAAAGTAAATTTTCAGCTTTCTCCGTCTCTCTGGGGTCATGCAAATGCTCACTAGATCAGAAAGCCACATGCAACTAGCCCATTGTCACATTTTCCATCACCATTTGACAATATCCCACCTACAAACACTGAAATGACTGTTGATAAGGACATGGTGTTTCTGTAACTGTCTAAAGCAACTGAAAACGAGGCACGTGTTTGTTGCCAAGCATCTAGTTGTAACATTCTAAGGGCCATTCATACAGAACGTGTTTTTTTCCTTCCACTGCATTACGTTTTCATTGACTTTCAATAGCTATGTTTGCATCAATCTATTAGTGAAGCCACTCTGGCTCTTTTTTCCTACGTTATAAATGACTTGCGTCTCAGAGCATGCAGATGAAACGCAATAAATTATGTCATGTTATCTTGCGTTTGAATGTCAGGTGTCATTTTTAGAATACATTCCCAAATTTTTTTTTAAATGTGTATTAAAAAAAAACGTTAATGAATTAGTCTGAATTGCCAAACCAAAAGTCTCTTTTATTGCCCTTTCCCCCTATCACATATTTTAGTAATCATCATAAACTCAACCTTTTGAAATCAGGCATTGGGTTACAAACAGTACTTTAAATTTGGTCTGGATGATGTTGGGTTTTATATTACACTATTTGTTTTGAACTATTTCATAATAAAAAAAACCTTGACAAAACATATCGTCGGAAAGGACTTAGACTCAATCTTTCAAATTTGGCGAACAGTTTTTTGGGTAGAAATGATATTGTGAAAAATTTATTAAGAATAAAAAAAAAAATCAAAATAAAAAAAAAAATCAATGGATTGCAGGTGTCAGCCAGTGGCTATATTTGTTATAGCGCCTAAAAGATCTCATAGGAACTTCAATTTTTGTGATATCAACTTCAAATTTGGAACACAACTTGGTTAGACATATGGCTTTCATTCTGTAGCGATTTTAGAGTAAATATTATTCTGCAAAATCTATATTTTGAACAAAATAAAAAATGTTTAGTACAGTCCAACTGTTTAACTGTAAACTTCCATAACTCTTTTTACACTTTCATTTTTTCTAAGTGCATTCACATAAACGTACAGAGTGTCTTCTTTAAAAAGAGACCAACCTAAGTATGTATTACAAAGAATTCATGAATAACAACCATTTTCAAGTCTATGTTCAGAAAGGGAAAAAAGACAGCCAGTAAATGACTAGTGAGATCACACTCACACTCTTCATTCATGTTCCACACAAAATGTGCATTTCATAAACTTTAACAAGGGAGAAGACAAGCTCATCCTGACTCACCGTGTGCAAGTCCTGAATACGTGTGCGAAGCCCCTCCACCACATCTGTTCTCTCCTCGTTACTGTTAGGGTACGGGTACAGGTGACAGTGGTAGCTATGGAAACCAAAAAACAATCTTTTTAAAAATACAGCACTTCCACTTTCTATAAAATAAAAATACTCAGAAAGAATTCAAATAAAATGAAGAAATGAAAGTCATGAAGCTTTCCCTAAATGTAACAGGGAACAAGATTTACAAAATCTTTACAAACAGCAGCAGCTCCTCACCGTCTGCCTCAGTGGCGCAATCAGTTAGTGCGTCATAGTTAAAAACAGCACATATATGGTAGACCAACAATTAAAGTTCTTTAACCCAGACTGATTAACATAATCACTAAGTAAAAGTAGAATATATTAGTTACCAGTCACATATCTTCTTAACTTTCTGTCCAATCTGATCTCCCCAATAGGAGATAAGGAAGACCACATTCCTGGTTGGGTCCCCCTGACAAACCAGACAGAACAGACCATCACAAAAAACCTGATGGCTAGAAACTGAAGCAAGTATGCATTTGTGTTACCAAAAAGATAAACAAATGTCAACTGGTCTCACCGAATCAGGGTCACCCAGAAGCTCGTCTACCTCAGAGTAGCTGAGGATGGTGTAGCCCTTACACACTCTCCAGAGCATTCGCTCAAATGCCTCGATTTTTACGCTCTGGATGAGCCCAGAAATGAACCTGAGCAGCGGGGACAGAGGATTACAAGCTCAACTTTACAACAATTGCATGAATTGAAAACTTTTGGGATATATTAACACCACAGGTTTTACATGCCTTTAAACATCCATACAGAAAACAGGATATACTATCATTTATATTAATTTGGATTAGATTTACATTCTCTTTGTGAACTATTTAAAGCGTCAAAGTGGTAGTTGTGTAGCTGTCAATGAAGGGACAGAAATCTCTTACATTTCATTAAAAAAATCTTCCTTTGTCTTCCGAAGATGAACTAAAGTCTTATGGGTTTGGAATAAGGGTGAGTAAGTAATGACAGATTTTGATATACATCGCACTGACCACGAGGCTATAGGTACAGACCAGATTCTTTATTTTTGGGTGAACTATCCCTTTAATGCCCTGGTATACGCCATCTCCTGCATTTCAGTCTGCTCACATACAGTAGGGCTGCAAACGAATCCGAACTAGCAAGGTTTGGCAAAGTTTTACAAAACTTAAAACCAACAATGCTGTCATGTGCAATACATGCAAGGCAGAACTTGCTTTTCACGGGAGCACCACATGCATGTTGGAGCACTTAAAGAGGAAACATCCCCTACACAAGAGAATCGAGTGTTCTCCAGCTGGAGCTAACTAAACTAGTGGTAAATATCTTTATTAGATCATGCAATACTACTAATAGTAGTAATATCATCAGTAATAATATAATTACAGTAATATGATGATTTATTTTGCATAGAATAAAGTTTGATTGAGCTTAGGAGTCAGAGCTGTTTTTATTATTGTAACACTATTTGGTATTAGTCTTATTACTTGCCTGTATTTTGTTCCATAGTCATGAAAACTTACAAAAGGAGATGTTAGGAATAATATCATGGCAGTTACTTTTTCTTTTTCATTCTGTAAATTAAAAGGTGAATGAGAACATCTCTGTCAGCTCAATTCTAATGTAAAAAAATCTATTGTAATTTTATATCTTTAATAATGGTTTGCAGATTAATATTTTACCCTTTTTGTGTCCTGAAGTAATGACCCTTTTTCTGTTTCAGTTCTATGAAAAGCAGTGGGCTTATTAAACAATGCTTAGAGAGCATTTGTGTGTGATTTGAGTTAAACTTGAAGAGAATGACCTGTTTAGTTGGCTCTAAGTTCATTTTTATATTACAGTAAGAATATGTATAACTCAATGTTTTAACTAATTGAAAAAGCTGAATAATCATTCCAAACTTAATGATTAGCTTGCAAAATAATCGATGATTAGTCGATTAATCGTTCTAATAATCGTTAGATTAATCGATTATCAAAATAATCGTTTTTTGCAGCCCTAACATACAGTTGAGCGAGCAAGCCCGTTAAACTATACAACATTAGCCATGTTTCCATCCACTTTTCAATCGAATTATTTGAAGTTCGGTTAAAAAACTCATGCGAATAAAGCTGGTGAAAGTGTGTTTCCATCAAACGGCTTTAAAGCGAATAAAAACCTGTACGTAATGACGTCACATGCTGTTTTGCGATCAAATTGGTATATCGAATTGATTTGAGACATTTTAAGGCGTTTCCATTAATTTTCGCACTGAATCGAACAACATTCAAGCAAACTTTTGCGAACAAAGTTTTGTTAGACAAAACGGATTGCCATCTACCTACAAATGATCAATATTTCACAAGTTGTAGCCTAATAATGCTTATGTGCCAGCTGATAGCGACATATGAATGGGATAATGTATATGCGAGGCGGTTGTTAGCCGAGGTTGTATTCGCTATAACAACCGCCTCGCTATACATTATTCTGCTTATTACATATAAATCAATCAAACAAATAAATAAATAAATCAATAATTTGACACAAAATATTGACTTAAAACGAGTTTATTGATTTAAAAACGAGTATTGCTTCTGCTAAAGATAGTCTGTTCCGTCTCTGAACTGCATCCATGGCAACGGTGTGTTATAGCAGCGCCGACAGTCTGTTAACCAGAAATAACAGACCACATTCTACATTAGAACTCAACCAAGCCACGTAAAAACAAGCAAAACTAACCTAAGAAAACAACGACGCTATAAACATTGCTATGATGATGCCGATGCACGTAAATGCCCGACGACAGCGGAGGGGACTGTAGTGTGGGAACGACAGCGCCCATCAGTTCTGGGAGATCCTGGTTCTGAGACACTTCCCGGAAACCCTTTGGTTGAAGCATTTTTTACTTTGTCCACTTACATCTGTCTTTGTTGACATCCGCCATGTGTGCGCAAACAGACTGGCCGAAAATGAACTCTTCTTCTGACGTGTTGCAACCATAAAAGGGCCTAAAACTTAATCGCAATTCATTATTTATTCGGCAAATAACGTTTCCATCAGCTTTTATCGCATTAGCCTTATATCGATCAAGAGAAAATCCGATGAGACCGAACGTATTTCATTTTAGTCGATATTCATGAAAATTCATCGAATTTTACTGTTTCCATAAGGTATTTTTCATTCGAATATCACTTAATTCGGATAAAAATGTGTCGATGGAAACATGGCTATTGACTGCGAGTGCCAAGAACCTTTCTTTTCAAGCGATCAAATCATTCACACATGCTGTTGTCCACACTCACACAAAACAATTGAGCTGCACACAGCGGGTGTGCAACAGCGGACTGTTCTGAAAATGACATCACATTAACTGCTGGTTGAGCCAGAGCAGAACAGAGACAAGGGAGGTATCCTTTCAACTTTGTTTTTAAACACTGCTCACCCAAGCTTGGCTCCAAGCCTCTGCATGCTGGTGTAGTCCATCACAGGTTCTTTCTCTAGAAATGGAAACTCTTCATACTGGGCCTGTGTTGACTCCCTCTGATCATACACAAACAGAAATACAGCAAGATATTAGATTCACAAACACATGTGATATATTGAGTTTGTACAATATATGTCAATATTTTTTTGTAAACGATTTAGAATGAGGCAAAACCATTTATATTCAGATATACACTACCGGTCAAAAGTTTAGGGTCGGTAAGATTTTCTATGTTTTTAAAAGAAGTCTCTTCTGCTCACTCAAGGCTGCAATTTTTTGATAAAAAATACACAAAAAACAGTAATATAGTGAAATATTATGACAATTTAAAATTACTTTTTTATGTTAATAAAATGTAATTTATTCCTCTGAAAAAAAGCTGAATTTTCAGCATCATTACTCCAGTCTTCAGTGTCACATGATCCTTCACAAATCACTCTAATATGATGATTTTATGCTCCAAAAACATGTATGATTATTATCCATGTTGAAAACAGTTTTTTACATTTTTATTTCAGGATTCTTTGATGAATAGAAAGTTCACAAGAACAGCTTTTATCTGAAATGGAAAGCTTTTGTTACATTAAACACTACCCTTTAAAAAGTTTGGGGTCGGTAAGAATTTGTATTTTATTTTGGGGGGAAATAAATAAGAAATCAATACTTCTATTCATCAAGGATGAGTTACATTGATCAAAAGTTACAGTAAAGACATTTATAATGTTAGAAAAGATTCTAATTAAATAAATGCTGTTCTTTGAACTTTCTATTCATCAAAGAATCCTGAAATAAAAATGTAAAAAAACTGTTTTCAAGAAGCATTTTTTGGAGCATAAAATCATCATATTAGAGTGATTTGTGAAGGATCATGTGACACTGAAGACTGGAGTAATGATGCTGAAAAGTCAGCTTTTTTTCAGAGGAATAAATTACATTTTAATATTAACATAAAAAAGAAATTTTAAATTGTCATAATATTTCACAATATTACTGTTTCTGTGTATTTTTTATCAAAAAATTGCAGCCTTGGTGAGCAGAAAAGACTTCTTTTAAAAACATAAAAAATCTTACAGACCTTATACTTTTGACAGGTAGTGTATGAAGAGTTCAGATGCAAAAGCCTCTAAGTGCCATTTGAAATTTTCTTCTAAAATGATCATTTTAATCAAGCTTGAATATTTAAGTTCAGTAATTTCACTTAACCCTTAATCACTGTTTGGGGTAAAAATGACCCCACTGGACTTTTCCTTGATTTTTTAAAAATGTTCTCTTCATCTCAGGGACATGAAACTCTGTGACTAAAGGTGTGTAAAAAAATTACCATTTAAGCTGTTTGGGGTCAAAATGACCCCACATTGAAAATGAATGGGAAAATGAAAAAAAAAAATGTTTTTTTTTTCATTTTGATTGTCAAAAAAATAAAAGTAAATCCATTATAAATCTGAAATGTTCCACATACAAACCAAGGTCTGGTCCTAGAGCATAAATAGAAAGTAGAACAATCTTTCTATCTCATACACACACACACACACACACACACACGTCATGACTGCAACAGAGAGCATTTTTACAGAAATTGGCAAATAAAACAAACAAAACTGGCATGAATCTAAAAAAATACATTTAAATCAAGGTCTGGTCCTAGAGCATAAACACAAAGTGGAATGAGCTTTCTATCTCACACACACACACACAGCCACACACACACAAACACACACATGTATGCATCCTGTTCATTACAGTTTATTAGTGCTGTTGTTTTGTATTATATTGGTTTATTTACTTGGTTTATTAAATTTATTTTGTTCTGAAATGTCTTGTTCTAAAAAAATAATAATTGTTGATAAATAATTTTCTAAAATGAAGTGTGTGAATACAGTCATGTCATAATGCTGATTTGTAATATGTATGCAAATGTATGTATAATAATTTGCATAAACAAATAATTCAAAATATATCAGACAACAACAAACTCTAATTTTGACAAAAATATTTTGTGCAATTCACAAAATATATATATCATAATATATCAAGTTGTGAGGAGAATTTGAAGCATCAAGAAAAATGAAGTGAAAATGAATGAGTCTCTATGGGCCCCTATTGGATAGATGCGGTCATTGCACTTTAATTCATTAACTATAAGAAAAACTGTTTTTCGACTAACCACCAGATGGTAGTATTCTATCCCAAACACATAGAGAAATGTCCAAAAACTGTTTAGATTTAATTATCATCATAATTTAAGTGTTTTTTTTTCTTTAAAAAATAATTTTTCATGTGCCAATTTATGGCCTAGTTATGTAATTGTGCAGTAAATAGGTAGAAAACTTAAAAAAATCCAAAAAAACACAGCATAAATGATTAGTTGAGAAGTGAATTTAAAAAAATGATACATAGTTTTCCATAGAAAAAATGTATATTTCCTTATGCAAACACTCTTTAAAAGTCTGGGGTCAAAATGACCCCAAACACCTTAAGTGTTCTCTCTTCTAACAGTGATTAAGGTTTAAATAGCAATGAAGATTACCTATTAACCCCTTAACACCCAAATTTATATAGCTGTATATAAAAAAATGTTTTATGTGTGTTTTTGCCTTTGATTAGACGGTAAATAATGTTGAGATTATCAATTTCACTTTTGCACAACAAATAAATCGAAATTTTGTTATGTTGCAAATTTGCAACAACGGTCCATTGGGGTCAATATGCGGGCATAATGGTCAATAATAAGATAACAAAAAACACAGTAAAATAACAGTGAAAAAACAATGTTTTATTTATTCACCCTACCCAGGGTTTATTCACCCAGGGTTAACCTCCACACACATACAAACACACACACACATGCACGCATTCACGCACGTGGACACATGCATGCATGCATGCATGCATGCATACATACACACACACTCAGGCATGCACGCACGCACAACAATGTAACAATGTCTTCATCCCCTGGCTCGGGAACACATTCGCCATAGCTGCCCGCATCTTGGTATTGAACCTCCTCCTCACTGCTGCTGCTCCTCACACCTGCAGGGGTCAAAATGAACTTTTAGAAATGTAAAAATCTATGAATAATCTACTGGATAAACTGGCGAAATTCACTAGCCATTCAATAGGAAATCAGCATTTTCAGTCTAAAATCTAGTACCACTCAGCCTGCACTATCGCTGAGACAACTATCCTCACTTTCCTCTGGGGAGCTCTGACGTGAGGTTGCGCATTTACGCGCTTAACCGTAAAACACGGAAGGTTTCATTCGGATCTGCATAAAAAAAAATAGCTTTTGTATTCATATCCCAGCATGGTGTATCCCAGCATGGTGTCTGTATATAGACTTTTGAAAATAACTAAGCAAAATACAAAGGATTACCTAGATAAGCTGTCACGAAGAGAGTTTTTCTATAGCGCTGGTTAGTGGTCAGCATTAGGCTAATGGCCCACTGTCGCAAATATGCTACAAAGCAAAATATTACAATAACTTCAAAAATACTTGTCACACAAATTTCACCTCATTACCTCGAGTGTATAAGCACATCATAAGCAGGTGAGTATTTTTTATCTTAGCACAACTTACCTTATATACACCTCAGGATCAATCTTTCCCGACTCATATCCATAACTTCGCGACCGGAGTAATCCTCGTGCGTAAACAGGAAATAAGTCCGTCACTTTGCTGTCCCACTAGAATCAAGTGCTTGTCGAAGGTTCATAGGTCCGTAGCGAATATGCGGAAACCGGCATTGGGGGAATTCAGACGTTATCTCGGCTGGTTGATTGAGTCAAACGGTATGTCGCATATTTGCGACATTGGGCGTTAAGGGGTTAATTGTCATTTAAGTGAAATTACTGAACTTAAATATACAAGCTTGATTAAAATGATCATTTTAGAAGAAAATTTCAAATGGCACTTAGAGGCTTTTGCATCTGAACTCTTCATATACAGTAGTGTGATATTAAGAGTGCATCTGAAAAAGAGTGGAGAGAGAGAGAGCTGCTGCGAGGAAAGTGCATAATCCAATTTGTCCTAAACATGAGATATGCTTTATATTAAGAGCTTTAAAATAACTCTTAAGATATAGTTGACACTTAGTTTGAAGTGGCTTGCCCCATTAGATGCTCTGACAGATACTTGTGCCGTTTAATGCTTTTGAGAGGTGGTGTTGTCCTTAGTGCATAACTTTTCAGATATATTCTTCAACAGTAAATGTTAGAAAGTCATGGAACTATTTCCATTTTGCTGTTTTAGGGACAAGCCTTCCTCAAGTGAGTCTCCGCTAAACTTCACACACTTAAAACTTTACACAATGATTGAGCGCAGTCACGCGCATGTGCGCCAAACACCCGGAGCGGAACAGAATAATCTTGATATACTTTATAAATAAAGGTTGTAAATAAAGAATAGGAAGCAATAGTTCTGACTACAATATAGCTACATTTTGCTAAATTATTTATTGTTGGACAATAAATGTGCCATACGTAGAATTTTAAACCTACAAGTAAGTGTATTTTTATGATAGCAAAACTGTAAAGTGATTAGGGTAATCAAATTTATTAAAATTTTTAGTTTAGTGAAATTGCATTCTGCTTTAAAAAACATTATTTTTGTTTTTAGATTGTAATGTTACATTGCAGTTTTTACTTTTTTTTGCATACAATATATAGCATAGCAATAGCATAAATGGCTACATTCACTTTATTTGTATTCATAGCCTTTGATATGAACGTTGTTTGCTTGACAACATTGGGCAGAATGTGAAATAACTTTTGTTTGTAAATAATTAAAGATTTATTTTTTTATCCAAATAGAAAAAAAGTAGAAAATACAAAGATATATGCCATATATCATCACAGGCAAATTTTATATATATATTTTTTTTTCTCTATATTGGCCAGCCCTAGACGCATTATAGCCTCCAGGATCAAGAAGAGGTCAAAAATTAAAAGTTCTGTCAGTCAGTGAAAATCAGGTGACTCCAAATTCCTTTCAATTACACCAAAAAGGTCAAACATGGTCATGTCTCAAAAACATCAACAGACAGAGAAACAAAAAACAAAATGCAAGACAAGACTGAACTAAGATTTTTTTAAGCCTTTGATTCATATGAAGCTCTTTGTTTAACATTAACATTGAGATAATGAATGACAAAAAGCATGGTAAATCCTTCCACCAGTCAGACGTCTTTTTTATTTAAGCTCAAACAAAAGCTCCAAACTTGTGACGGGGAATCACATGTCCTACCTCTACACTGTGGTGCACAAAGTTGCGTGTGATGCGCAGCATATGCGTGTACTCAGTCAGTTCTAGAAGGTTCTTCTGAAGTTTCTCCTTGTTCCTGGTGACCTCACTCAACTCTAGTTCCAGTCTCTGAAGTTGCTCCTAAAACAAAGCACAAAGGCCTCAGTCATAACTAAATATCAGCATTCATATCAATACACAGGCACTGAGGAAAGTGTTCCTGAAAGAGATCTAGAAGGAAACTGCAAAACAGACTTCAGCTGATTGACATTAATGTCAAATACAGGCAATAAAATCATTAAATAAGGGCAAGACGATGGATATGCACTTAGATCTAAGAAAGGGCCAGTGCCAAATATTCCATCAGTGTAAAGAAAGGGGAGTTTTTAAATGTTCTTAAAAGTTATCTTTATAACAAAAGAAGTAAAAGTAAATAGCTTAGCTATGAAAAGACAGAAATAAGAATTAATAGAATAAGAATTATATAAATTATATTTATAGCAGGACTCTAGTTTAACTAAGCAACTGCAAGTGAGAATTGAGACCGGAATAAATAAATACATTTGAAAGGTCAACTAATAACACAAGAGCTAAACAAATGAACAGTGTTGATCTGATCTCACCATTATGACCATCACATGTTTGGGTAGTGGTGCAGCTGGGTTCACCTCCCCTTCTGGCAGTGGGATGTCTTCTTTTTTAATTTCCCTCAGAAGATATCCTGTTACACAAGTCCACTTTGAGTTCATTATCATGTTTCTGAGCTTTGATCAAGTGCCATCACAACATATAAAAATGAAACACGTTACTGAATAAACTCAATGTGAATAACCTAATTTGTAATCTTAGGATCAACGACCATGTGTTCAGAAAGTATTGAGCACCTTTAACAGATCTATCATTTACTGAAATACTGTAATATGATATTTTAATTATGCCCTTGGCCTTATTAGAGTAAGAATTGAACAGCAAAGCTTTCACCTAGAATCCTCTCCATCTCTTCACATTTCTTGATTTCATTGACAAACTTGCGCTGAAAAGAGTTCACACTCGGGTTGAGCTGAAACAAATAAAAACATCACATTAGAAAATCATGTACATTCAAATTATAAGTTAAAATATGGAAAGGAATGTTTCATGACATTTCTATTCTAACTATTTGAAAATACACAGAGTTAAACTGTATAAATATTATTTGTTAATGACTTAATAAGAGATCATAAAAATTGTGCAAACTAAAGTGTGCCAAACATTTATACATCTTTTAGATCTGGTGCTTGATTTTAGTGTTCTGTTTTTTTGTGACTGACTCTGTGCCTTATTCTTTAAAAAGGTCATTTGAAATAAACAAGACTTTTTAATAAAACATGTTGTGAGCTTATTGGCAACAGGAGTGTGCCTAAAAGGTAAAAAAATTACCCATTAAGAAGAGCACAGTCAGACTTTTTGTATTTAATCATGTATTGTCATGTAACTTAATTGAAATGCATATGTCACTTAAAATTTAATCAAATATTACACTTACAGTGTGAAAAAATAGTATTTTATTTCAGCATATTCCTTGTACTGAAACCAATATCCTGTGCACTAAAAATTTCTAAATGTAGATTTTGTGAGCTTAATAGGTACGTTTAGCCTACTTCTTTGTTAAAAATTGAGAAATGTTCGTCTGACTAAAGACTTAATCACTTGTTCCTGCTTTTAAAATTTAAATAGCATCATTCATATCACGTCACACAAAAAGCCATCGAGTTGTGAGCCAGTCAGCTAAACACAAGCCAGGTCAATATTTCAAATAGGAAATATACACATAAACAACACATTATTGAGATGATACACTTACGTCTCTGAACTTCAGCAGCCCCAGTTCACCGAGTTCACTGATACAGTCATAAGCGGATCCGGACTGCAGAAAGAGCTGGGCCAGACACATCTCCTCACTCCGAAACAACGAACCCATGTCGACAAAACACGTCCTATCCTCACCAGAGGAGGGTTAGGAAGTGTTAAATTCACCAGGCAGTGAAATTAAATGTTAATAAGAAACCCTACAGGTCCAGGTTATGTGCTGACTGGACTCTTGGGCTGGGCTGATGAATAAATGTCTGTCAGCGTTGTGGCTCTAACTTTATCAGTGACACGTCTTCCGTCTCCAGTCCCAACAGCTGAAAAACCGAAAAACCACAACTGAACACTGAAAAACCGCTGTCAGTCCTTATATGAATTAGATCTAAGGCTCCAGTACTGTTGGGTCGTCCATCCTAGGTTGAAGTTCGGCTGAAATCCCACAGCAGCGATTATTTTAATAAAAGTGTCTTTCCGTTGTAATTTGCGCTGTCTTGGTTCCAGATAGCAACGAGCTAGAAGCTACTGTCGAAGGTGTTTGGCCTCTCATTCAATAATCTGACCTCGGTGAGTTATTCCCTCTGTTGTCTTTTACAGACTATCATGTAATGTTTAACAACAGTTGATAGTCATTCATGCTTGTTGTTTCTGTCAGCCTCTTCCGAACACGAACCTCTAAGCAACCAAACTTCTTGGTTCGTCATAGTAGAGACTCACTCGGCACTTACTTTCCACAGTTGAGTTACACTTCAAAATAAAAGTCTCGGCTTTTTTGTGTTACATCAAATTAAACGCTTCGCTGGAATTAAACGAATTTAAATGTCTAAATACAATGCATTTAAATTACCTGTGATATTTAAATTTAATTCGTACATTTAAAACAATTAGTTTTAGAAGAACATTATTAAATAGACCTTGACCGGTGTTCCCACAATGCGCTGCTTTTCTATGCTTTTGACACGTGTTTCTGTCTCAAAGATGGCAGCTTGCATGTATGCATAAAGTGCACAGTGGTGTTTAGAGCTTCTTTAGGATTTAGAGTGAAAAACACTGAATACCAGGGTGATTTGACCACGCAGGTTTGTTCAGACGATGTAAAGAAATATCAGAAATAACTGCTTCCCATTTGCTTTGCATTTAATTGTCCTAAAAATACAACCTGCTTTGTTTTTTTGTGCTCCATTATTTCACATATAACATTCCAATGTATTTTTTAGAATGTTATAATGTATATGTATAAGGGAATAATGTGTATATCCTGTATATAATTGTGCACTAATTTTTGGTTTCAATGGTCTAGCTGTGTGAGAAAATAATTTTTAAAGCACAAAAATCCCATTGTAGTCTCTCAATTAATTATGTCTGAAATCTATAATAATTGTAGGTGAAGCTAGAAATTTTGGTTAGTTTCAAGTGAATTATAGCATAACACATTGCATAACGTTGCTAAAACAGATTCTTGAATTTGAAGGTCTAATAAGCAGATTCTTTTGGGATTTCATGCAGATCAAAATGACAGATGTTACCGTTGACAAAAATGTTCCAGCTGGTTCATTGCCAAGCACAGAAAAGGCACCAGATGACCTGATTGAGGAGAAAAATGAAGAGAATCAGACAGAGGCGACAGCAGCAGAAGGAGAGGGTGCAGCCAGTGATGTGTACCGTTACATCAGAGGGGATCTCTTTACCTCAGAGATCTTTAAAGTTGAGATTCAAAACTTGCCCAAGTACATTGGTTTTAATGACCTGAAGAAGTTCCTCAACAAGCATGGGATTAATCCTCACAAAATCAAGCTGTTTAACAGACAGATGTTTGCCTTTGTCACTTTTAAGAACCAGGAGGAAAGGGACAAGGCCATGAAGGCAGTGCACGGCATGCAATGGAAGAGTAAAGTGCTGAGTGTACGGCTGGCCAAGCCCAAAGCTGATCCCATCCTCAAGAAGAGGAAGCAAGAGGAGGAAACGGAAGGTGGCCCGCCGAAGTGCAAAACGTGCTGCGGGTGGCCAGGAGGTAGAGGAGGATGAGGAAGAGCCTCTCGATATCCAGATCGCCAATGCTGTGACACCCTTGTGGAACGTGCCTTAATGAAGAACAGCTTAAGAGGAAAGAGAAAGAAGTTGAAGGTGTTCTCCTGAAACTGACCAGGTATTTCTGATTTTCTGATGGGTCTGGTGACATGCATATGCATGAATGGCTGCCAGATATTTCTTTTAAAATAGAAAAAATGATACATTTTATGACGCTGTCACCCATAGTTCATACATGTGCTTCTGGTGGTATAGAAAATTACGTTGGTCAGTAAAAGTTCCTTCAATACAACTATCTTCCTTGATGCTTGTTCTCAGAGAAATTGGCAACAACAACAAAGCCATGCTTCCCTGGCTGTTCGTTCAAAAAGAGAAGTACAACAAAATGTGCTGCCCACTTGAGGCCATAAGACCATCACCTGTGCAGGTAAATCATCCGCATACTCGCATGTATTATTCTTAATTGCACATTTAACTTACTACCAACTTTATTAAAGAGGCTTAATACAATTAGTAATGTGTAAATCTATAATAAAGTGAGGAATAATGATAGTAGGCTACTCACCTTTGTACAGTCCGAGATGAATCCTGATGGACTACACTCAAGCAGCTTATTTCAAGTATTGTTGACAGATTGTGGGTGTTAAAGCACATTTTGACTGATTTAATGTAACTTTTAAGGTTAATTAAACACTATATACTTAAAAAATAAATCATCCTTTTAATAAAATCTATGGTAACAGAAATAGTATGACTATGATTGTCACTGTCTAATAAAGACCCTACACTTGCAGACGGAGTACAGGAATAAGTGTGAGTTTGTGATTGGAGTGGGAGCAGATGGAGAGGATAAGACTGTGGGCTTTCGTTTGGGTAAGTATAAAGGAGGATCCTGTGCAGTAGTGAGTCCATCAGAGACCACCCATGTGTCTTCTGAGGCCAAAAGGGTTGTGCAGGAGTTCCAGCAGTTTATCAGGTGAATGAATTTACTGTTGACTGCTTCATGTGCATCTAAATCTAATCATAGTTATGGGCCTATCAGTGAAATTTGTTTTGAAAAGGGTGTTTCAATTCCAGGGCCAAAATCCATGTCTGCATTACACATCAGCCAATGTGTATGTGTTTCAATTTTTGTGTTATCCTGAACAGGACCACTCCATATGCAGTATACAGTCCAGAGACTTATGAAGGTCATTGGCGGCAACTGACGGTACGAACAAGCAGGATAAAGCAAACCATGGCCATTGTTTTCTTCAATCCACAGGTAAATAGAGATTTATTCAGTGGTTATTTTTGTGTCCACTTTAGACATTATTCATTTGACAAATCGATCAAACTCAAAATTATTAAAAAAATGTTTAAACTAGAAACTCCAAGAAGAAGAAATTGAGGAACTGAAAACGAACCCTGCGTCAGTATTTTACCGAGGGAGAAGGAAAGAAAGTGGCCTCACATCTTTGTACTTTGTTAGAATGGGACAAAGGTGAGCTCCCCCCACAATTTAAAATGAGATTAATTTACATTTTGGAGCACTTTACATTAATTTATTAACTTGCATCAACCCAGGACTTCTGCGGGTACAGAGGACCTGCCATGTGAACATGTGACCGGAGAAGAATGCATTCATGAAGACTTCTCGGACTGAAATTTCGCATTTCTCCTCACTCGTTCTTCCAGGTAATTTCTTGAGGATTAACACTAAACTACAATTAGGGTTCTCAAGTCTCACGCATTGGCAATTAAACCAGTTCACATGCCACAAAGTGCATTTCTCACAGCCAAGCTGTCCTTTGAGCTGTATATATAGAATGTTGTATATTTTATAAATAGGCGCAGGCACACAAAGTGAAGATTCCTGCCGCCAGCACATATCCCGGCCAGATTACGTCCGTTACTAAGAAACATTGATGCGCAAACACACTAAAGTTGACGAAACATCATCGGCCACTGTACGTTCATCACTAGGTAACCAACAACATAGCGCGAACACATGTTGTGATTGAGAAGTTGGAAGAAAGCTTGTCTAACATTTTTAGGCTAGAACATTTAATATATAGCTCATATACATTATTATTGATGCAGTCAAAAACTTTGCTACCAGCTTTAACTACTTTGCAACCAGGCCAAAAGCTTTGGCCCAGTTTGGCTAGCTTATGTTATGAATTACTCTGTCATTTTTCAGATTTATCAGTTATATGTTATTCAGAATCATTGGGTTACCAGTACCAAGTCCAAGCCTATTCATTTCCACCCCAATGTAATACCAAATTTAGCCATTTTAATCAACAGTACATTTTTTCTTTACCTTTTACCATGTCTTGTTGCATTACAATAATATTGTATCTCTGATATGTATCCGATTCGTGACAGAGGGTATTGTTACACCACTGTTAAGTAGAGGATATGATTAAATGTCCTGCATTATTGCTATTGAAAAGTTTACAATATAATGATTTTAATTTTGATACTGCCAGACGAACACACCTGCTGCTGAGGTTCTGTACTCTGCTGTGGGTGAATGGGCTCAACTGGACCAGGACAGTACTGTGCTGGATGTGTGCTGTGGAACAGGAACCATCGGCATCTCACTAGCAAAGGTGTGGCGTTTGCTTCTAAGAATACACACACAAAAAAAAAAACAGAAAACTGTTCTCAGAACATCACTTTGCCTTCTTAGAAAAATACAAAATTCTGTGTTGTGATTAACAGAGGGTGAAAAAGGTGATTGGCATTGAATTGTGTCAGGAGGCTGTGCAAGATGCTAAGGCTAACGCTGAAGCTAATGGTAAGCCAGAGTGCTATCATCACTGTCCTATCTCATCTCCCATGATCTACTCAGACTTCAAATGTACATTTTCAGGCTTGACCAATGTGGAATTCCACTGTGGAAAGGCTGAAGATGTGTTACCCACTCTTCTTAATGCTGTGGTGTCCCCCAACGTCACGGCAATCGTAGATCCTCCGAGAGCAGGGCTACGTACGTAAAGTACTCCCATAGTATCTTGACATTACTGCTTTTAACTTGTAGACGTGGTGTTTAAGTTTTGACCAAGGTTGTCACTCTTACCAGATTCCAAAGTTATTCTAGCAATCAGAAGAGCAGAGCATCTGAAGAGACTCGTCTATGTCGCCTGCAATGCCAAAGCAGCAATGAACAATTTTATTGAGTAAGTTTATTTTCTATTTATAGTCAACATCGAAATGCATTTTCAAACAAATTTTACTTCCATAATGTTAAACAAGATATATAACAAGTACAAATTTAGGCCAGGGACATCAAATCTATCACAAATTGATTGAATTGTTAAATAGTATTACTTATGTAGGTGGTTGGAGTGGAAAAGGTGAAATATGAGAGGGATTTGTGACCAACCTTATTAAATTTCTTTGGTTTATTTGAAGGTGTCCATGAAATTATACTTTTAAGTACCGAGTAATAATAATTAAACTACATGTGCTTACTGTAGGGTTAGAGGTTGGTTTAGTTGCTTCTAATTATGCATAATTTAGTTAGCACTACAATAACTACATGAACTGTAAAGTATAACAAGGACAGTAAAATAAAGTGTTACCATTTTCCTTTTGGCTTATTTAAACAAACCTCTTCCCCTCTCAGAGCTTACTCCTTTTGAATAAATTGTTTGTCTAAAAGTCTCTGTAGAGCTCCTTCAAACCGTGTGAAAGGAGCCGCTTTCCGTCCGGTGAGAGCTATGGCTGTTGACCTCTTCCCTCAGACCATGCACTGTGAAACCATCCTGCTGTTTGAAAGAGTGGACTACAGCTCCAATACTGACAGTCAGCCCTCAGAGACCTGAAGCCCTGCTGTCCTTACCATCGGCCACGCTAAAGTCTCTCTTCTGTTAAAGCTCTCAGATGGGAGTCTTGAGGAGAGAAAAAACAATGCATTTCAAATGTTTTTGTTGTTTCAAGATTTTAACAGACTTGATCAAAGTGCTCAAACATTACCATATTTTTGTAAATGTTTCCTTTTTGTTTGCATTAAAACTACCCAATCAAAAACAGCACAATACATCAGTTTCTGGTCATCAATTTATTTGCATAAACAAATCACTGTCAGCAATCATGTCACATTAAAAGAAATGTATTTAGGCAGCGTTACTTGCAACTAAATCATTCAACATTATCCCTTCAACGTTAGCGCATTAAAAGCACGCATTTCTTCATAACTAATACTCACTTGGCAAGACTGACAGGACAAGTCTGACACTCCAGACATTTATTGGAAAAGCATATTCTAAGCACTCTTAGTATGGCAGCAGCCTTGTGCTCACTGGAAACAGGAAAAATGTCTTCACAAACAGATAACATTCAGAAGCACACAAACTAAAACATTAATTTCACTGACGGAGCACTGCATTTTAGTCGCTGTCCCAAGAAAACCTGCTTCACTTGTTGTGTTAAACAAACTTTGACCCTACTTTCATTTCTTAAGGCCAGAATGTATTTTGTCTCCTTTAATAGTTTCTAGGGCTGGGCAAAAAAAAAGTTTCAATTTAATGTTTTTTTTTTTTTTTTAATGTGGTTGATTCAAAATCAAGTATATCAAAGGCCACAAATTTAATTTTTTTCCATATTTATCTAACACAAAGGCCAGTATTAGACTCTCACGTTACAGATAATGCTGTAAGATGGTTTTATCTTGCACATAAAATAACCTGACCCTGTTTGGTCAAGGCATGCAACAGTTTTGCACTTTCAGCATACATTTTATCCTGCATCAAAATCCTGTCTATTCATTGTATGCATTTGAAATAGAGTTAGGTTCGTTTTAATGTACCCAAGTGTACTTAAAATAAAATATTTAATATACAGGTTTGAATCGCTTTATTTTTATTAATTAACCACTTGTAAACTTATGTTAAATAATTAAATATAGGCTTTGTATTAAATCTAATAATCAATGCATAATTATTTATTTGTCTGTTTATTTATTATTTATACATATAATTATTTATGTGTTTACATCTGGATTCGATACCCAGCCATAATAGTTTTAGGCAAGTGGTGGTTTTCTTCAAACAGGGACCATCTTTTTTCCAACAGTTATTGCATCTTTTTTATTATTTAACAATTCCATGTATGTTTACATATATTATGAATAGCTATGCAGCAATATTCTATAAAAATGCATAAGACTTAAAGCTTTGGTTCACACTGCTCTTCAAGCTATTGAATACAACGACATGGTCTGATTTTCTTCGAGGTATGGAGTCACCACCTGTTTTTAGGTAAACTGCCTTCTGAAATAATTAATCTGGTTCAAACTAATACACCGTGATAAGATCTGAAAAAACAAGCACAATCACCTCAGCAAAATGTCCACAAAACCATACAGAATAAGACAAACTCAAAAAAGCACATGCATAGAAGGCATTTTCTCTAAAATATCAAAGCATAAAGCAAGCTTCATCTCCTCAAATATCTAACATATACCATCACAAATGCAGATTTACGTGTAGGCGTTTTCCTTTTGAAACACAAGGTACTATCAAGGAAAGGGGAACAAACTAAGGCAACATTTACCATTTTTTCCCTAACGAAGATTACCAACCAGTATCTAATGCAAAAAAAAACAGAAAAAGGAGCATACACAAGCATTCTATATCCCTGATGACTTCCTTAACAAACTACAGTACCTCAAACGCTTGTGCTTTCTGAACAAGTAGAGCAACTGGTCAAGTTGACCATAGGTGTGCATCACCCCTTAATTGGAATTAAAACAAAAAGCTTGTTCATTTCACACACACACACACACACACGGAAATTGTTCCAACATTAGTGCATTTCTTAACAGCAGTTGGAAGGTAAGTGTGCATATGAAATGCTTTAGAAATACAACATTTAAATGCGTCACATGCCGATAAGAACTAGACATGGCCACTAAATAAAACCCACACACTTTAAGTCATTATAAACTATTTTCCGGATAAAAGATCACGTGCACTGAAATGAACAACTTGCATGCCACAGCTGACAAAGAAACCAATCCTTGTAAAACGACAGACATGTCAAAAAACGCATCAGCAAAGAGTACCGAGATAGTCTCTCACGTGTGAAATCTGTAGTTGCACAGAAAATATGAAATGAATTTGCCGTTTAAGAAGGGAAAAGCAACATTTTTATTAACAT
Source organism: Hybognathus amarus (assembly GCA_030378365.1). NCBI lineage: Eukaryota > Metazoa > Chordata > Actinopteri > Cypriniformes > Leuciscidae > Hybognathus > Hybognathus amarus. Next base: position 637,311 of record JAQIUQ010004626.1, on the reverse strand, counting down.
CTAAAAGCCACAAACTTAAAAGCATCCGTAATACTGAATACACATTTTGTATGATTTTAATATAGGCATCGTCAGCGGCCATCATTATTTGTGCACTTTTCAGGTGCAGAAGTGCATCTGGAGGTATTTAATGCTCATTTTGTCTGTGCATGTATACAACTCTAAATGAACCCATTCATTATGGGCAATAAGTTGGACTGGGAATAGAGCTCAAAAATCTGATAGAAATGTAACTAGTATTGCCATTTTGCACAGCAAAGTAATGCATAAGTCAGTAACGCTGCGATGACCTTTTGTTAAAGAACTATTACCATTGGTCAGTGCTATCTGCTATCACAAGTTGCTGGATGAGGGTACTGCTCAGACGTCAACAGTACACAAAGGTTCACTGCCAGGTTGAGCAGACTCCATTATAGTCATCTTTGGCTTCTTCTCTGCCACCTCCTGAAACAAATAGAAAAAGACAAATTAGTACACACTAGAAAAGCTGTTTAGCTGTCACTTTACAGAATTTATTTCTTGGTCGAACTGCAATGGTATCAAGCTCGTCCAAAGAGGAGTAATTTATCCAAAGTGCACGATTTGGCTGGATGTCATTTGCAGTGATATACCCTTTCTTGAGCCAGTTTCATCATCTCCTCTCGTAGTTTGTTGAGGATGTGGAGGTTTGGCTTGTTCTTTTTGGCATACTGCTGAAGCTCAATCACACTCTTATCCAGTTCTCCTGAAGACGACAAGAATTCAACATTACAACCACATAAAAAGAGATTACCCCTTTCTGAACACATATGCAGACTATGATTTGACAAAGACAGTGCTGACCTTTTTTACCATCTTGTTGCTTTCTCGGCTCGTACATGCGTCAGCAGTGAGCCCCAGTTCTTGACGTGAGGATGAAGCATCTGGAGAATCTTCTGCTGACGCCAGCTGTTTTCCAACCCTCCTCATTTTTACCTGGAGTCAACAAGAGTAAAGAGTATTAGCGATGTGGCTCGTGAATAACCTGCAGGGTTGGAACAACACTTATTGCCAAAGTCTAGCGCTGTGAAACATAGGTTTACTTGTGGGCTTTGAACAAACCTATATGGACACACTGAAGCTCGAGTCGCCATTGCCTAAGTAAACTTTTTTACATGGAATGCAAGAACAATGCAAAGATTCAACATTAATAAAATATAAATTTCAAACACTATTAAAGACGAGTAAACAGTCTGTAATAAAATACGGAAAAATAAATCAAACTACAATAGCACAAAGATACAAATTAAATAAACAGTACTTTGTTTTTCAGGTAGATCCAACAGTAGTTAGATACAGAAACTAAATTAATTAATCAAATGTAAAATAACACTGCATAGTTTTCACGTTTTATATTTCAAGTCTTATATTCGCTTAAGACAATACAGACTATGTTTACACGGATACTCACCGAGACAAGTATTTTGACCATTTTGAGTGAAATTGTCTATTCAAGCGCAAGGTGACGTGAAAGAGCTCGATTCCGGTATTTCTGGGTGCACACAGCGTTTTTTTGCATCTTCTTGCACTTGAATATTTAAATTGGTAAGGCTAAAACACTGCAAATGATAAACGTTTAAGATGATGCAGCACTTGCCCGATCTGGACTCTCTTGTCTTGACCATCGGGCAGTCCTTATTTTCGAGCCCTGCATTTAGATCTAATGCGTCAATTCTCTTTATGTGGCTTAAGCCTCTCTTTCTCATGTTCAGTGTGTGAGAGAGCCACAGAGGGCGCTCCTGAACCATGCGTCGGACGGCTGAAATACGGATACTCATATTGACAGTTTAACTGAAAGTAATTTTGTAAATTACTGTTATTTTATAATTTTGTAAGTAAATTTTGACTGATTAATACTATCAGTTAAAAGGTTTAACAGTGAATGATGAAGTGAAGATGCACTCTGGTGAGACGTTATCTCCCAGGACATCTGTGACATCAAATCATGTGTTTTCTGCCACGGGTTCGAACTCAACAGGTTGTGCGCTCCATATCTACCCCCACATCATGTAGACATGATGTTACTTTAATAAAAACTCAACAATGTGTTGATTGATAAAAATTGCAGTTTTTTTTTTCAAAGCTTCAAACAGATTCACCGATTTCTTTTGTCATCTTAATTTGTTAATTTAAGTCAAAGAAAAAGTGTATACCTATTATATATTTTTTAATTTATATTATTCTATTCTGTTTTTCTATTGTCACTGTCAATTGCGTGAAAATTTGATGTGAATCTGGGTTCTGTTGTTGATCTGTTCTGCTGTTTGCACGTTAAAATAACCAGAGAAAAAAGGTCAGACACTCGTCAATTTTATTTTTATTTAATTCAATCCGGCTATTATAATCTTATCGGTTAACAGTTAATAGTCAGATAATGAGTGGCGGTTATCAGTCGGGAAAATTAGCATCCCTAGTGTTAAACTTGTTTGGTCCCACTTTATATTAAGTGGCTTTAAGTACTATGTACTTACATTGAAATTAATAATTTAATACAATGGACTTACTGTGTACATACATGCTTTTACATTGTACTTATATTTTGAAAATACCTGAATGTAATTACAGCTGTAATTAATAAAAGTAATTACATTTGTAAGTTGACCCTTCCCTTACACCTTAACGGACCCATACAACCACACCTGACCCTAACCTTACTCGTATCACACCTCAATAGCAACAAAAGTGTTTTACAATACAACCTGAACAAAATAAGTACATAGTACTTAAAGCCACTTAATATAAAGTGGGACCAACTTATTTTTTGCCTTTAAAGGAGCTGTATGTAAGAAATTTTATTTTAAATAATCATAAAATGGCCCTGATATATCACTAGACATAAAGAAATCATGTTCAGTTCAAATACTTATATCACTGACAACAGTAGTCCAGCCAGCATATTGTCATTTAAAAAGTAAAGTTGCAGCCCTCAACTGATGTTGATGTTGTCATGTTGTGTTTTGGTATGATGCTCCACCTTCCACTGTATCACCAGTCAGCCGCTACAAATGTGTCAGATAAAAAAATGTTGGATCCTGCCACCTATCTGGCAACCTCGAGTCGGGGGAAGGGGATACACTGCTCTACGGTATTTTGAATGTTATTGCAGTACCAGTTTTGGCCACAATCTTACATACAGCTCCTTTAACTCAAAATCACAGGCGACTGCAATCATACAATTTACTAGCCTTTGGCTAATTAAATTTGTAAACTAAAACAGACAAAAAGAATATTTCAAATGAGTCACCTAGCGTGAGGTTTGGGCGCATATGCGAGTGATTTACTCACAATTGTATGGAGTTGTTTAAATGAACGTATTTTTTTTTTTAACTATGGATACTCACACCAGCCGCGCACAGTGTGCTTCCCACATGTCATGACGTATTCACTCTTCTGGTTCTTTCCTGGAATCACCTCAAACTTGATGCTGGTGTCACCCATGCCATGGTTTCTATGGAACAGAAAGCAACAGATCTTCAATTGCTTTTCAAACAGACATGATGATAATAATAAGGACCGACAGACTGTCTGGTTGTATAAACTACATCATAACATACCTCTTAAGGCACTCATGAAGGATCTGATATGGTGAGAGTAAACCTGCTTTGTTTGTCAGCTCGTACACCCTTGAATCTTCAATACTAATATGATTAAAATACTGTGAAATGGGAGAAGGAAATAAACAACCTTAAGTACCACAAATAAAAGACTAAAGAACAAATGTCTTCATTCAGAAAGAAGAGCAATACCTCCAGTTCATCTCCCTCTGTGGGCTTCTCCTCTGACGTCTGCTTCACAAAGTCAGGAATGAGAATCTCCAGTGTTGCTCGAGCTGCCCAAAAGAGAACAGTATGAATGATTACTGTTCTCGTCAAATAAATGTTCATGGTAATCTATTCATACAAATATATATTTTTGCAAAAGATTTAAATGAAGAGGGGGAGAAGGTACCAGCTTTATTCTTGGCAAGTTTTTTACTACTTGCTGTTCCTGTGCCATAAGTAACACCATCTATAATGACTGAGGCTCCGAAGGGTTCACTTGGGTTTTCTGTGCAAAGAAAATGTTACATTAAGACCTTTATATTTCATTAAAAAACAATTATACCTCAACAGGCCAAGTATTACAGCAATCTCACCATGATTAGAGGAAATTGGCACAACATCTCTTCAAATGTTCAGCATGGCCTTAAGCGGCTTATTGCTTTTACAACGGCATTGAAATAATCAATTGCAATAAAACCACAACCCATTTTCTGCCAAGTGACAATTCATTAGCAGCATAACTGCAAAATATACTGCAGATGTGACATACTAATAATATTAACAGCTTATTACTGGCTTTCCTTTAGGCTTATGCATTATTCTACTTACCACATTCAAAAAAGTTGTAAACTGGTCGCACTTTGAGTACTCTTTGCATATACTCATGTAAAATGCACACTTCTGACTTCCCATTGGGGTTGATTACAAATTCTGAAATAGAAACATGGTCAGTCTCGTCAAAACAGCACGTTCTGTGCTATACACTTCATATATGTACAGACTCTCAGACAGGTACCTTTCTTTGTGGGTGCGTCTTGTACCGACAGTGTGATAAGTTTCTGATTGGCCGGTAGGATGGGCCTCTCAGACTCAGCCTGCTTCCTCTTCATGTCCCTGTTGAACTGTCTCCGCTCGGCCCATGTGCGAAATTTCTTCACTGTCACTTGCTCAAAATCAAAGCACTTCTCTAGGTAGCTTCTAAACTCCTCAATTTCTGGGATGCAAGTCACAAGAAGATTATTATTTTCAAACCATGTGTATATTGAATAATGATGCACAAGAGAGAATAAAACCTAATTCTCTTACCAATAGACTCATCTTTGCAAACTTCCACCTTGGCCCTGACCTGGCCCAACGCTCCCTGAGCAGTATCACAGGCTTGGCTCTCCTTCCCCTCAGAGGACCCTCCTGGTTCCAGGATGTCAGGATCTGGATCTTCTAATGTTGGTCTGTCAGTCGGCTCTTCTGTGGCAGTGGAGTCAGGCTCATCAGCTCTCTCTGATGAGACGCCCTCCTCTCCAGATTTGGCAGGAGACACCTCTGCTGTCGGAGTCACCTCTCCATTCTGTTCCCTATCTTCATGTTCCTTCATTTTCTTGTAGTGCAAGCAGGGAATGCTACTGGTTGGTGGGTCATGTTTCTAGGGGGAAATGAGTAGAATACAGGGATGAGGTGCATGAGAAGGTAAAGATCAATTCAATTTGTACGTAGAAATGATGCACCAAGACATGCTATCATGAAAGTCTTATCTTAGATGACTTAAAACATTTACTCTAATGCTTCCTGTTCCAAGGAAGTATGGTCTGGAACCAGGTCACAACTCTGGTTTCCCGGTGGAGGTAGACTGGAATGCCAGAGTTATGGAATGTCATGATCCACCCATCGGGGTAACGGCTCAGTTGGCGGACGCCTACGACCTTGAAAAAAAACAACAACAACACAATTAATAAATAAATAATAATATTAATGTCAATCAATAATGATAAACTAGAGTCACAGAGTCCTATGCAAGTATCTGTTCTGAATTATCGTTAGTCACTCACAAAAACTAAAATAAGCATTTGTTAACTAAAACATTAAACAGAATAACTGAAAAACTAATTTATTTTCACAATGCCAAAATTGACTTTTAAAAACATGACCACAATTTACTTTTAGTCTGATACAGAATATACACTTAAAAAAATTCTTACTCAGCAATAATGCATTCAATTGTTTAAATGCGACAGAAAATACTTTTACATTGTTACAAACGATTTCCATTTTAAATAAATGCTGATAGTGAAAAATATTTATCAGTTTCCACAAAAGCTGTTTTTAAGCTCTGAAAAGACATTTCAGCTTTTGCTGCCTCAGGAGTAAATTACATTTTTAAAATGTATAAAGAGAACAGTTATTTTAAATTGTAATATATTTGTTTAAATTACCGTTTACTATATTCAAATAAATGCTATTTTGGTGAGCATGAAATAATTTTCAAAAACATTTAAGTCTTACTGACCCAAAACTTTTGAACAGTATGCAGCTAACTAAATGATAATCAGAAAATGTATGCAAGATTAAAATATTAAATCACGATTAATCCGCTTCTGTCAACTTGTTAACTTGTCGATTAATTCGCACGATTATCTTATTCTAAATGTATCAACATGGAAAACTGGATCAGCTTGCTATGTGCAGATGTTTTTTTTTATTGAAAACAACAATTGCATATACTGTGTTCAATTTCACAGTAACATTCTCACATGGAGCAAATAATCTCTCACACAATGTAACACTGTCCATCAATAAAAGGGTGAAAGAAATACTGACATGGCCCTGATATTGATGAGGGGTGGAGAATTCGCATCAGTTGTGTGTGTGCTTGGCCATGAAGTGGCATTTCAGACTGGGGCCATGTCCACACTAATACATTTTGAGAGTTTGAAAACGTATATTTTCTCTCCGTTTTGGCCTTCCGTCCACACTTAGACGCCCTTTTAAGTCAGCGAAAACTTATCTTTTGGAAAACGCTCTCCAAAGTAGATAAATTTGAAAGCGCCGTTTTCGCATTGTAGTGTGGACTGTGAAACTGGAGGTGTTTTAAAACGATGACGTAAGTTTAGTCATGTGATCTATATATTACCAAGAGATATTCATGTTTATCGGTATTGTGCCTGTTATATGTTATTCATTTTTACAATGTTGCTAAAATATGTTACTTTCTATGTTACTTAATATGTGCTATTCATCATAGCAGTACTGCAAAGATGACAGATAATGTACTCACATTTGCTGTTCTGTGGCAAAACAGGAGTTTTAGACCAAATATATGGTGACTGAATGCATCAGTGATGGTGAGATATTTTGCTAAATAAAACTATCCTGTTAGAAGAATTGCACGATAACTTAATTATTTATTTTCCCATCTGTATCTCTCAGTGAGCTTATGTGAAGTTTCACACATGCGCAGTAAAGTGAATTTAGAAGTTTCTCATCCACATTGAAAAGTCGGAAAATGCCTGAAAACGCTCAGTGTGGACGGAGAGCGTTTTAAACGAAAACCCCGTTTTCAAATGTATCCGGATTAATGTGGACGTAGCCTTAAAGTGCTGCGATGACGATAGCTCAGTTCACAACGACAAAACACACCGATCACTTTGGTCTTGTCAATGGAACCATTTGGCAACTTTTTAAAAATAAACTTTCCATTCAGAATCTTACTTGCATCCATTTCGGCATCTCGCGCTTGCCATCCACTCCAAACATAACGTTAACCTACGTTGACCGGCTCGTAAGCCCAATCAAGTGTGTGCGGTGTGCCTGTTTTGTTTTGTGCCGAATTTCGACCCCTGCCAAATTATTACCCCCCTAGTATTGGAAGGTTTAGGATTAGTTGTGGGGAGGGGTTAGGATTAGGCAATCAGAAGGGGATAATAATTTGGAAGGGGGTCGAAATTAGGCACAACACCGTGTCTAGCTAGATCCGCTTGCACTTTGGCAGACGAATCTGCGCACGCCACGTCCTGTTGCATGGCCCAAAAGACTTTTAATCTCGTGATAAAAAAATAAAATAAAAAGACGCTGTTAAATACGCATATAACTGACCACCCTAATATATATATATAAAACACACTGTGACCTTAAAATCTAAATTAAAAAAACGAAATTCTCAAAGAGAATAAAAGTACAGAAAACTACATTAAACATGAGTTTAAAAAGACCCATCACCTTTGGGTATTTATATAAAGATAGAGGTTCACCCAAAAATGAAAATTAAACAAGAGTTTTTATTTTTGGGTGAACCATCCCTTAAGACATTTTAAAATAATGCAGTCTAACATTTTAGAGTAGCAACTGCATTTATGACTAGAGGGCTCACTCTTAAGAACGGTCTTAATTTTGGTCATCATGGGCTGAACTCCGGACTCCCCATCCGAATGGTGATCACTGTCTCCAGCGAACTTGTCTTCAGCCAGACGCCTCTTCTTGGGCATGGGCATGCCTTCCTCCAGCAGGGCATCTACATCATTGTCAAAGTCCTCCTGGAAGAGTAGGTGGGTAAGAAACTGGCAGCCAATGACATGTCATCATATAAACATACGTTGAGAAGCAGATTGAATCAAGCCCACTTTGGGAGCTGTGATTCAAATGTTCTTCAAATGGACCACCTTGTTACACTCCAGGATCCATCTTGATGAATGAAAGACACGTGCTCTATTTGTGGTAGATACACATTTCAGTAGATGTTTTGAATGATGGGCATTAAGAGGTTTACATGACAATAATTAACCTACATTATAATGTAATTTTTCAATTTGAACAGAAAGCGTTCACAATAAGACCATGCATTTTACCTCATAGCAGTAATTCAGGTCCTCTTCTTGCGCTTGCTCCTGCTGAGCTATCATCTGAGACCTGAAACCACTCTGCTCTCCATCTTCTGCTTCCACAAAGTTCTCGCTGAAATCTTCCAGGTCGTCCAGCACGGCAAACTCAACCTTGTTCTCCTGCTCTATCTCCAGCTCTTTGCAATTTCTAGCTAAACCTAAGGAACCGCCGCTCATGTTCGAGCTGCCCGGAACACTTCCCTGCTTTAAAGAATCATGCAATTCGCCATTCAGACCCTCTAGGCTCTGATCTTCATTCCTATCCTCCAAACCAGTATACAACACCTTCCTGTCTTTGATCCTGCTGCTCTCTGAGAAATTGACACTGATCTTGACATCTTTGAGGAGTTTCAGATCAGGTAAGAACTTGGTAAGTGGGGAGCGTGGCGAGCGGTTCTAGGGCACTTGGCCATGGGCTCAGAATTATCTGACAGGCAGCTACTAATGGACAATGTGCGCTTGTTGAGGAGAAGCTGTTCATCCCTGTCCACTGCTGGGGTGTGTTGGTGTCCATCACCACCAGAGCTAACGTCCATTTCCTCTGCGTCACTGGACGTTTGCAGGGGAGGTGGTGGAGGTGCTTTACAGTAATCATTCCCTGCAAATACTTCGTCTGGTGGCTCCAGTGGGAGGGGAGGTAAAATCTCATTCACATCCATGTTAAATTTCTTTAAAAGAGCTATGTTAAAAATTATACGAGAAAGCAAATGGGAAGGGAACTGTCTCAGTTCAGCTAAAAAGCCCTAACACATGCATGAACACATTACACACCTCAAGACACCTATTTAATAATATTCATGTGAATGGTTGAATATGCTAAGCTGACTACATTGTTCTTTTCATTAATGTAGACAGCTTTTTAGAAATCACTGTCTCAATTATTGGAAATCACAATGCATTCAGCTTAAAAGTTGACCACATCTAAACTCTGTCCATCATGGGAAGCCAGATCTTCTGTCAGTGCTGAAAGAAAGAAAAAAAGAAACATCAGAAGAAACTCAAAGAGCACCATAAAAACTTACAACGGGATCTAACTTAGATGGCTAAACTTCTCAGATACATATTTAATTCCCCATACACATATGATGTCGTATGCCACAGACAGTATTAACACAACCGACGAATTGAGCATTTGTATGTCGCGATGAAAATAATTAAATGTTTTTGCTAAACAAAAGGCTCGGCAAATAAACACTGTATGTTATAATGAACCACAAGCCTAAAGGCCTTTGCTAATTGGTCGGCTATGAGTAAGTAAAAGCAATATGGTTACATTTAACACAGCAGATACCAAAAACCCTGCATTTTAGTGTCGAATCTTCTCGTCATAAAACAATTAACGTTACCAGCGCGCTTTTTGTTTTGTTCTGCAGAAACCGATCTATGCTTCGATTAGTTGATCTGTGTGTTAGCCATTGAAAAGAGCCGTGTGCGGCACTCAAACCTTAGCGTGAATCTGCTAAATGTCGACAGGAATTAATATCAGAGAGGTTTCGACACACTATTCTCTTTTACTCACCTAACTACACAAATGCTCTACTGAAGACCGCATGCACTCAAAGGCTTTCTCTGTTTGTGGGCTTCAGACAGCCGTCTCTTCTCTCCGCCATCTTCACTGCAGGGCGGCATCAAGACTGGAGATCTGATTCTGAACACGCCTCTCAGCCGGTGCCAACGTGCGTTTGATTGGACCACAATGTTGAGTTTTGGTCAAATTTGCTTTACATGCTCCTAAATTGCACTTTAGGAAGATTTTATACAATTATTTGTTTTTATTTTGGCTTGGTGAAATTAAAGACTACACCGCAGACACATAACACATTTACAGAGTTTTGTGTATTTGTGAATGAACAGTGAGAGAAACTTCAGGCATGTAACGTTAACGTTAGTTTGCATGAGTGTTTAGTGGTGTACAGTTATATTACAAAAGTACTCAGTGGATATGGCTATTGCAAGTTTTTCTTGCTAAATGCAAAAGGTATGAAATGAAACACAAAAAGGGCTGGATATGTGTCAGCTATGTGCGTACGATTCGTGATTCAAATCATGCTTTTGAGTCGAATCTTTTCAATGAATCGGTTGACTTGGAGACAGTCGTTTAACCTGTAATCTCCTTGAATGTATTTGGTCTTACCCTTAGGTCTTACCTCTATCTTATATTTTAGAAAGCATCACTTTGATGTGAAAAGTAAGCGATACAGGAGGGTCACCAAATCCCACAATGGGATTTGTTACGAAAATTTGCAATTGCCTCTGTTTCACACAAAATTGATTAATATTACCTACATTCATTCTGCTTATATTTTTATATTCTGGAAAGCATTGCTTTGAAGATAGCAACACATACATAGTACACTATTTCAGAGATATATGAGTTATAATGCAAATAAAGCATGAACATTAAGCAGATTTTCTAAATTACTTAATTTTTTTTGTAAGGAGTTTCCCCTGGAACAAATTAAATTGGGACAGATGAAATCACAATAAATTCCTTTATAAATACAAATGAATAGATTTACTTATGACCTTGCCTTTACTGGAACGTTTGACCATGCAATGCCTCGATATGATGCAAATGATTCACTGAATCAAAAGAGTCGATTCGCGGAATTGAGCCGCCAGGGTCAGAGCATGATCTGATAGGGGCAGTAATCGGTCTTTCTCCAAAAACCGCAGACGCTGAAGAAGAACGCTTGCAACGTCATGTGATGACGTTTTATGAGTAACGTCAGAGGAAGTTATTCCAGTAAATTCGCGTTAACTAACAAGTTAAAACCTTAGAGGCTTTATCCACTCCAACGTTAAAAAACAGAGCAGTTTTTAATCAAAGAGTCAACCTTTTCCCACCAGCACGATGATGATGATGGACGAGGATCAGCCCAGGACATTGTGAGTGCTGCTGTAGTTTCAGTCGGCCGCTTTGCGAAGCCAAACTCGTGTTTTAACACGTTTATTAAAGCGGCTCACAGGTCGCAAGCACAGCGATCCAAACTTCACATTATGAGCTCAAGAGCATGAGTCCGTTGATTACTCTGTGTTATATATATTTTAATTGTTAAATGGACGTCCATGCTTTCAGCGCCTGCAGCATAAGCCGGCTAGACAAACACAAAACTGGGGCAGCGGAGCCGAGCCTAGCCTAGCAGAGGTCTTGGACATAATAAACTGTTAGTGTTAACGCTGTTTTAATGTGTCCAGTTATATCCAAATGGCTGAACTAATCTGTCCGCAGTATGAGTAATTATAGTGCCGAAGAGGCTTTTGCTAGCATACAAGTTCCGTTGGTAGCGCTAGGTTTCCGATACCCAAAGAGCTAACTACTAAAAAAGCGCCTAAATGTTATTATACCCCCAACAGGGCCTTTATCGTGCTTTTCTTTGGTGTAAAACGTGGCATCAGAAAGGCAGCATGTTTGTTAGACGTCGTTTCTATCACATATATAGCTTTAGGATCACATTAGCTGTTTGCTCTCGTGCGCTGAAAACGTGGCAGAAATGAAACCCCGCGGAATGCGCTGTTGGCGTGAGAGATGGTGAAAAAACGCAACGCAGTGACCGTGTTTCTCAGTTGGCTTTGCTCTCCTGTGTTTTCAGGTATGTCGGGAACCTCTCCAGAGACGTGACGGAGGCCCTCATCCTGCAAGTGTTCTCCCAGATTGGACCCTGCAAAAGCTGTAAAATGATCATTGATGTGAGTTAAAAGGACATCTGAAATCCAGGGGTCCCACTGTCTTGGAAAACGGGGACTATATGTTTTTAAATTGTGCTTTTCAGGCCTGCTTAAGTAATTCAAGTTAGTAGACTCTTATGTGTCATGGACATTTCTAGTCGATACACTTTTCTAGTTGTTCTTTTTGAATTGAAGAATCAGCTCACAAAATGGTCAATACAATTTGCTGGATGAACAGTGGATTGATCTGCATCAGAATGATTTTCAAAAAAATCTGGTAACTGGCTAGGTCATGGAAATTCACTCATCAAAAAGTGGTTCCTTTAGAAACCCGTAAGCCCAAAATCAGTGTTTGACTTGGTTCAATTGGTCTTTCTTTTTAGACGGCTGGCAATGACCCATACTGCTTTGTGGAGTTCTATGAGAACAGACACGCTGCAGCAGCTCTGGCTGCCATGAACGGCAGGAAGATCTTAGGCAAGGTAAGAATATATCTCAAACACCCACAAAAGTAAGCTTGATGTGGTTTGAAATAAAGCTTCATCTCTTAAATGTGGCGTCAAAGCAATGGTAATGCTGTTTACTTGGATAATATTATGGCTGTATTGGTATTTATAAGCAAAAATATTTTCCCAGAAAGTCCTTGCAACAAACCATAACCCTTAATTTTGTCCAATGGAGTGTCTCATTACTCTGTCATGTTCCAAACTTGACAAAGCATGTGAGAACATGGCACAACCTCTTTGATTCTTTGAGTCATCCTTTGGGTGCAGGTTGACCCATTTTAATTTTTGTTCCCCCCTGCATGTCCGTTAACACCTCGCCTTGCTTTATAATCATCTATACCTGTACCAGGCCTTCAAATTTAGAAAATTATTGGCAAAAATGTTCAGTGCAAATATTTGATCAGATAATGAATGACATTTTGAGGAGTGATTCAAGTTGATAATATCACTCTGTAAGTCTTTTGCGATTGAGACTATTTTGTTATTTAGATCTAGTTTATTTGAGCTTAAGTGATCACCAGGGTTTTTATTTTTGTCAGATTGTTTCTTCTGCATTTGGAGGCACACCATATTATGCGGCTAAGTAAGATGAAGGTGATGTTATGCTGATGTTTGTCTCACTCTTCCCGGTCTCTATTCTGCTTTCTTTCATAGGACATGAAAGTTAACTGGGCCTCAATGCCAAGCAGCCAGAAGAAAGACACAAGCAGTAAGTCTCCTCCTTATGAAATGACTTTTGATATTATTAATGCATCCATGTGTGGTCAATCTGTAAAGCATGAATTATTTATCTTTGTCTAACTGTTTCCCCTCGAACCATTATTGTAGATCATTTCCATGTCTTTGTCGGTGACCTGAGCCCAGAAATCTCAACAGATGATGTCAGAGCAGCCTTTGCGCCATTTGGAAAGATATCGTAAGGAGATTATAGTATTGTGTAAATCAGGTGTTCTTTAAAACTCATTAGAGCTGGATTGTCTTAACTTTTGGATTCTTTATTTTTGGTGCAGTGATGCCCGCGTGGTGAAGGACCTGGCCACAGGCAAATCTAAAGGATATGGTTTCATCTCCTTCATTAATAAATGGGTAAGTTTTCACATTATCCGTTAACGTATTGAAGTACACTAGCCTGACCTCGGGCTTGACGTCTCTTTGTTTACTTTTCTTTACATTTACAATATAGACTAAAAATTATACATCATTTGGAAGGTCTAGTGTCAATACAGTGTCTGTTTTATGATGTAGATGCTCGAGCGACAGTAATATAGTCATTTGTGTTGGAGTACAAATGACAACATAGAAAATCAAAATGCGATTTCATACCTGTGATATGAAATCGCTGCTGGGAGATGAATCATGTTTGTCGCACTTGGGTTAACTGTCCATGACTAGAGTCCAATGGAAAACATCCAACAGCACCTTTTTTCCACAAAAGCTTTCAATCTGTAAAAAAAATGTACATAACATTATTTACATATAGCTTTTGTCGTAAAAATTATTACTATTACTATGATAGTATATATGACACTACTAACAAGTGTGCCTGCCTCTTTTTTCTTTATTTTAATTTTTTTGGTAGTTTTACTCAATCAATCCAAGGCCATCAGATTTTGTGACATCTTTTTAGAGGAATAGCCATTACCCGGGGTCCAGTTTCCATTGGTTGAACTTTCAAATGACGTTGGAAAACTCTGCGTCATGATCGCAACGCGATCAGATCCCGGAAGTCCTATAATTTAAGCCAAGCAGCATGGCATGATCACACCATGATCTACGCATTGTCTTATGTTTGTTTGGGCTCATTCAAGACACCATTTAGAGCAGGTGTTGATCTACAATGGTTTACTAATGTTTCATGAAGGTGCAAACAAAAACTCGGCAATTTTTCATACAGATATTTAGTATAGTTAGCTAATAATAAGGGGGATTCAAGAGGTTAAGTGCCAAAATCAGTCTCTGTTCCAACAGGTTAATATGAATGTAACATTTGTCTTTTGTTTTTTTTGTTATTGATAAGTTTGATCGGTTTTGTTGCAACTGATAGGATGCAGAAAGTGCCATTCAGCAAATGAATGGACAATGGCTGGGAGGAAGACAGATCAGAACAAACTGGGCCACACGGAAACCATCCGCTCCCAAACCAAACAATGAAGGTAAATCAGTTTACGATCATTCAACTATCATTTGACAGTTTTAGTTTCTTATTTCTTGACCACCTATTATGGAATTACTGTAAAACTTCAAATAATTGCCTAGGCTTTTATCGTTGAACTGCATCGGCTTGTATTTGTGACAGACGTCTATATGAGACAGGCCTTTATAATTTAGTGTTGTTCATTGAGAGTCCCTAATGTCTAAAAAATCTCCAAATGCTCCACGTGAAACTGCCGTCTTTCCTTTTACTATCGTGTCAATTGATTTAACTTAATATGCGCAGGGAAGAGAGAGCAAGACGAATAGCGCTCTTTAAACACGAGCGTAAGTCTCTTTTTTTATCATATTTTTGTTATACTACTCTAAAATGTTCTCTCTTTACTTTATAAAGCATCCAGCAGCAAACACTTGTCCTATGAGGAGGTTCTGAACCAGTCGAAGTCCTAGCAACTGCACCGTGTATTGTGGTGGCATTGCTACTGGCCTTTCAGGTTTGTACAGATGTCTAAATGTTGTAAATTAGCATGTGTCAAATTATTATTGCCATTTTTTTATGTGCTCCTTTAAGCCGTAATTTCATTGAATGAATAAGTGACATTCAATTAAAAGGTCTTAGAAGAATCTGTCAATATAATGTGTTTATAAAGTGTTTTTCTCATCCACTGTAGATCAGCTGATGAGACAGACTTTCTCTCCGTTCGGCCAGATAATGGAGATCAGAGTTTTCCCAGAGAAAGGCTACTCATTTGTGAGGTATGGGTCACAACTATACAGGCCTTCTAGTTTGGGTAATGGCTGCTCTTGTGAAGCAAACTCTTTTGCGACAAAATGCGAGGATTATGAAATCATGCGACTTTGGCTGATTATGCACTAAGTCATGCGATCACATAATCGCGTTTTCTGGAGGGACTGACTATAAGATTTGAAATCCCTCACTTATGCATATATATATGAAAATTTAGCATGTTGGTTTTTCAGGTTCGATTCTCATGAAGGTGCCGCCCATGCCATAGTGTCTGTAAATGGGACCTGCATTGAGGGCCACACTGTGAAGTGCTACTGGGGAAAAGAAACGGCTGATATGAGATCCATGCAACAGATGCAAATGCCCCAGGTACCCCTTTACCCTGATCTTGACCTCTCAGAAACATGTTTTTCCTCTGCCCTATTGCACACTCCTGTAAACTCAAGTCTAATGGTTTCTTCATGTCCACAGCAGAATAAACCCACCTATGCTGCCCAACCTTACGGACAGTGGGGTCAGTCGTACGGCAACGGTCAGCAGATGGGTCAGTATATGCCCAACGGCTGGCAGATGCCCACTTACGGCGTCTGACGGGCAGGCCTGGAATCAGCAGGGATATAAATAAGTACAAATGTGGCTGACTAATCCCTCAGTCCAATCATTAAACCCCACTTCAGTGTGGCATCTGCCCAATGGGACTCACCATTACACCAGTTCAGGGGTTATTGAAAGGGCTGCATTCAGCCCACTGTACATTATACTCAGACCATTAACTTGGAAGGAATCCTGTCTTTTGTTTTTAGGCCCCAGGATTTTTTTGTTTGTTTTTGTCAGATTTTCTTTTCTTAAAAGTACTGCATTTCGGGGACTTTAATTGTCTAGTTTTGCAACAGATGGAATGTCTTTTCAATGTGTTGAATCTGCAGGCTCAATTTAGCTCACTCCTCAAACGGTGTAGAAAGTTTGAGGTCTAATATACTGCATTCTTTCTATGGAGTTCTTGTCTCTAAACCTGAGTTGTTCACGAATACTTTTTCTTTCTTTTTTTTCTGTCAGTACAGCTATGCTTTATATTTTTACAAGAAAGGTTTTGAGAATTGAGTTGTGTGATCCTGTTAATCAAATATAAAATATTTTATCTTGTGACGCCTAATGATAAAAGTATTCTGCATATATAGAGGACATTATTCCGTGGCCTTGAATAATTTGAGGTTTCAGGAAGTTCTTGATAAAGTTTTGGACACAATTACTAAAGCTTTTAACAAGTTGTATTAACACAGAGGTGCAGAAAACATGCTTCCTTTTTGTTCAGTTTAAACGTTAGACTTATTCGTTTTGTAACATGGAATTGTTAGCTCAATTTTTAAAACGTTTTGTTTCATGTTTTTACAAAATCATGTTTGCTCGGATCAGTTGAGGGTATGACGGCACAGCGGCTTATCAGCGGGGATGGCAGTGCTGTAGCATCTTTGTAAAGATTTTTGTAATTCTGTGTAAAATGAGGTTGTGAATTATTTCTTTAAATCTTGTAAATTCAGGGTTTGTTAAACATCTGTAATGTAATAATGTTGCATGGACATTCTGAGCTCTGTTCTTGTTACAATCTCTTGTGAAATCCATAAAAAGGTGTTCAGTAGAGTTGCTGAGATTGAATTATTATTATTTTTTTCCAATGCTCCCTGTCCTTAACCCTCAAGAGTCACTGTTGAATTCACAAGCCAAAGACATTGACTACAATGATGCGAGACCTTGCATGCTTCCACTTTGCTGTATTGAAACGAGGATTGTAATGTCAGTGTTTTCGAGAGGTGTAATATGGAAAGGTGAAGAAATGCGAGATGCTCCTAGGTTTCAGCCACACGCTCGAGTTGCTCACAAAGCCTAACTATGTACCGGGCACTGATGTTTTTCCTCCTACCATAATTCACTTTCTTTTTTTCTTACTGGGCCCTAAAACTGAGTCATGCTAAAATGGATTGAAACAAATTGAAAATGAGCAACTGTCTTCTTTTTTTTCTTTAAGTTTTCTTCTGTGTCATGTAAATTTATCAACATAGTTATTTAATGTCACTTTTTTTTCTCTCTAACTGGGTTTTTTTTTTTAATTTGTAAAAAGCTAGAGAGATTTACTGTTATTTTTAAAACACCCCGATTATATGCTTCCATCTAATGTTGTTCTATTTACTCTATTTCATGTGTAAAAACACTTAATAATAACCATTCAAAACTACTTTCAGTTGTCTCAGAGTGTTCAATGAATGAATATCTACCAGAATTTCTTTACGTTTGTGTGATAATTCATGATGTTTTTTGGTGAAAGATGACCAATACAGATCGATTGTGGGAGAGTGGAGTAAGATGTGGCCTTTTCTGCTATGATGCTTTTACACGGTGAGAGAAAATGCATTAAGCAGAATACATTAAATTATAAGAAAAAGTGTTCTGGTCATATTTTTAAAACAGGAATTTTAATTTTTTATTAAAAATTGTAATATAAAAGTGAACTTTAAGTTTTCTCAGTTTTGTGAGCCTGATATAGAAAAAAATCATTAATTTTCTATGCAAGGAGGGTTTCAGTAGCCATATACAGCAGTAATTTGTGTAAAAAAATACACACTAATAATGCTTCATTCTTTTAAAAAAAATGATACACATTAATTTAAGTGATTTTGTTTAAATTCTGAATAATCTTTTTGTAATACAGTCTGTATTAAAAAGGTTTTATTCAAGAGGTGACATTTTAACACATTAAAATACCCCCCATTTAATTTATTATAGCTTAGGGTGACCATATTTTGATTACCAAAAACCAGGACACTCGGCCCGGCAAACCGATGGGGCTACTCAAATGATATTTGAAGTTTACTCAAAGATACCTTATTAATTTCAATACATTTAAAGTAGGTTATGCCTCCTCAGTATGGATAGAAAATTGTTATATTGCTATTTGAAAACAGGACTTGTCCTGGGAAAATAGGACAGTTGGTCACCCTATTATAGCTTGTCAAATTGACCCTTCGCTAAGCCCCGCCCTACCTAGTTACTGTTGCTATGCCTGTCAAGCTTTCACGGCTGGCCCATCTATTATAGTGTGGATTCACCCAGTGTCAGACATTCCCAATGAGAATTAGTACATTTTCGGCAAACAAGTGAAATATCTGAGAGTGCAAGACAAAAGGGACTACAGTATGCATTCGAGGGATATATTCACAACATTATATGCAACCGATTAGAGAATAATTTCTTAAAAATTGAAGTTAAAGCCTAACGTTATAGTCCCAGCGCAAGCAGCAGCGCCTCATACGCTGACTGTTCAAATGGGAAACACAAATTGAGGAACAGCTATGTACATACACAGCAGGGTATGTGAAAATAATCTTAATAATTATAAATCAAACAGCTTATCCTTAAATCTTGTGGAATAACACTAATACCGGGAGAGCCGCGGTCGGATTGGGTTACTTAGTAAGGTCTAATGTTAGTAGGACGTTGATTAACAAAATGGCGAAAACATTTTTAAAGTATGTCAGTGAGCCTTTGTCTTGGCTCTTTAATCGTCTTATTTTACGTTATCATTATGACCAAAGAACCGTCAATATTTCCAAGCAATAGGTGTTCTTGTTAAGCATGTCGACATTTACCAGTAGTTGTGAATGGGTCATAGATGCTAGATCACGCCAATCATTTCTCCCCTTGGCTTTTAGATTTTCTGAAAGGAAAACAATTCCTCTCCCCGTCTAAACTTTTAGGATACCGGCATCAGATTTGCACAATCCATACGCACAACGCTTTGGCATGTTTCCCTCACTCGAAAGCTTGCCAGACCTCCCGCGCATAGTTACGGTTGCTAAGACATGATTGGCCAGTGGCGGTTTTCGGGCGTGGCTTAGCGAAGGGTCAATTTGCCCCTTTTTTGGGCGTGAACAATATGTTTGTGTCCCTTTAACTGCAAATGAGCTGCTGCTCCAGGGCTGATCCTTTTTAGATCGTATTTTTTGACATGCTTGCAGAGAAAGGCTTACCAAAACTTTGGTTGATTATGCACTAAATCATGCGATCGCATTTTTATGGAGGGACTGACTATAATATTTGAAATCCTTCTATTTATCCTTCTATAATCCTTCTAACCTATGCATGTATATGAAAATTTTGTTTGGTTTTTCAGGTTCGATTCTCATGAGGGTGCCGCCCATGCCATAGTGTCTGTAAATGGGACCTGCATTGAGGGCCACACTGTGAAGTGCTACTGGGGAAAAGAAACGGCTGATATGAGATCCATGCAACAGATGCAAATGCCCCAGGTACCCCTTTACCCTGATCTTGACCTCTCAGAAACATGTTTTTCCTCTGCCCTATTGCACACTCCTGTAAACTCAAGTCTAACGGTTTCTTCTTGTCCACAGCAGAATAAACCCACCTATGAAAAAAGGTGGGTTTAACTGAAATGAAACCAAGAAAGATAGTTTGCTTGGTTAGAGAAGGACAGCAAGGTGCAGGAGAAAGCATTGGCAAGCAAAGTGGAGCAGGTCCAGGAATTTAAGGAAAAGGGAGGTGATTGGGAGGTGAAATAGGAGACTCCAAGGCCATACAAGGCCATTCGGATGATGCCTATCAGATCGATGAACTCATAGACTCATAGAAAGTGAGGCTGTGAGGGATAGAGTTAGCGTGTTTCCAGTGGCATCCGCTGTAAAAAGCTGAATAAAGCTCCTAGATTACTTACAATTTTCAGGAGTTTTTTGTCAACTGACATTTCTTGGAAAGATATTTGTCCAGTGTTTCATGAGCAGAACAATTCGAAAACACATTGAATAACAGTACAGCCCATTGAAGATATGCAAGTCTATCCCTCACAGCCTCGCTTTCATTCTCATTAAAAATCAAAGATGGCGCTGCTGTGAATAAGGCATATGAGGAAGCTCTTCTGTGTAGCCTCTCCTGACTGTCCCAAGAACGAGACCCAGGACAATGTGAATGTCTAGAAAAGTGCATAAGAAACGTGCCACTTGTTCTGTTCTGGTCAGTGGAGAAGGCAAAGAAAGAGAAGGAGAAGAAAATAATCAAGAAGGAGCGAAGAGAAACAGAGTAACTGTTTGAACATGAATGATCCAAAACTGCAAGCACAACTGCAACTACAACTCCTCATGATGATCATCACCTTCCAGTGAAAAAAAGTTAAAAGATCCATGACTCTTCCAGACTATTAAAACATGAAACACGAGTAATATGAAGTAAATCAATTTGAACTAAGTATTGTTGTACACTGTAAAAACCAAGTTCAGTTTACTTAATTTTATTATGCAAACTCGTTGCCTTAATTTTATTATGTAAGCATAACTTAATTGTATCAAGTTACTCTTACTTAATCCATTTAAGTTTTGTCAACTTAATTCTGTCTGTGATCTAAGGAAGTGTACTCCCAGAGTGCATTGCGGCATGAATAAATTAATAGCTTTGTTTTTCTATTTTTGGCTTTATTTTACCATTACAATTGTATTTGCTATCGTTATTGGGGAAATACAAGAGACCAAAAAAAAAAGTAAAGGTAAATTAATTAAATATTTGTTGCTTCACTTCCTTTGAAATCAAATGATTGTGAATTTCATGTTGCATCACTGCAATCAATAGGAAGAGAATTACAAAAATATAAGTTACGTTTCAGGTGCCCAACCAAAGGGAACATTAATCACAATAATGGTAAGGAAAGGGAAATCAACAAGTCAACTAAATAATTTTGATGCTCTCCCAAAATTTTATAGTGTATTGACAATAACATTCAAGATGACTATTTCAAGATGAATGAGAAGAATGATGACTGCAAAAGTGGAAGAAATTAGTGAAAAATCTATTAAGAAATGTCCTGCCTCAAAAACCATTTGCCCCGCCAATGGCAATGTGTGGGAGGGGCCAAAATGGTACTCAAACCAGTCAAGTAATGTTTACAAGGTTTTTCTGAGTAACGAAGGCATAGCATGCAAACAGTATAGATTACTAAGAAATTTTAAGTAAGTGTAACAAATTTTTGGACATTAAGTAAAGTTAACAAAAAAAAATCTTAGTAAGAACAATGTTAGATTTTACAGTGTAACCACTGTTGGTAAGCACCATGTCCATGCTTTTGTTTTGAGTTTCACACCATGCCTTTGTCACATGTGATCTTGCTTTTAAAGAGTATTAATAAACTGCACTTGGGTTCTACAATTTTCCTCCAGTGGATCACCTGTTACAATGTGAACATTTTTACTTATAATGTCTCATCCGTCAAAGACTGCGCACTTCGTTTATTAATGAAGACTATTGTAAATCTAAAAGTTTAGGCCTACATGAAAACAAAGGAGGTAGCGGCGAGTCACTGCCTAATGATTGAGTTGAATCCTTTATTCATTCAGAATACTAATTTATTTAACTTAGCAAACGACTTAGCGAATGGATAGAAAGGCCGTTTTAGTCTGTTAATTTTCTAGGCCTACTTAAAAAGAAATACAGAGGACAATTAATCAAGATTGTTTGTATTTTTTCTTCATGGGAGTGTTACACGGATAGGGTCGGTACAACTGAATCATTTACTTGTGTGATTCGTTCAAATGAACTCATATAGGCCTATTAAACACTTAGAACTCATTTAACTTGATTTTTTTGTATAACAGAAATTACCATTGCAATGGAACTTATTTGCTTCCTATCGCGATGCTTACACTGTGCATGGAATGCTGTGACCACCATTTTTACCACAATTTTTTTATGCACAAGGTGTCACACCAAAGTTGGCCACTAGATGGAAATAACACACAACACTTGATGGTGCCGTCCCAAATATTCTTGAATTTCTCTAAATAAAAACATATTACAATGGGCAAGAACATCAGGAGAGAAAACACAATCAATAGTGTTGATAAGATCAGAATTCACTGTGCAATAAACATTTATTATTAAATGTTTCAGCCTACAGCACAAGTAAATCTGCAGTAAGCCCTACACTCTTCCAAACGTATTCTTGAATACTTGACATATTCTTTCAGATCATAAAGGATGCAATACCATTTGAATATCATTTATATGTTTGATAAGGTAGTTAGTGAGATGGGGCAGTAAATGAATGAGAGAGAAAGCGAGACAGCAAGGTGTCTTTGGTCTGAAACATCATTAGTTAGTCTGTCAGTGTGATTCAGTAGAATAGTAGAAAGAGATTGTATGTGTGTGTGTGTGTGTGTGTGTGTGTGTGTGTGTGTGTGTGTGTGTGTGTGTGTGTGTGTGTGTGTGTGTGTGTGTGTGTGTGTGTGTGTGTGTGTGTGTGTGTGTGTGTGTGTGTGTGTGTGTGTGTGTGTGTGTGTGTGTGTGTGTGTGTGTGTGTGTGTGTGTGTTGCTGAGAACAAGGTGTCTTTAGTGCAAGCCATCATTAGTCAGTGTGTCAGAGCAGTAGCGTGGAACAGAGGAATGGATTGACAGTCTGATAAATGAGGGCAGCTCCTCTCTCAACAGCACAGCTAAAAACAGACAGTGAGAGAGATGGAGAGAGTGAGAGTGAGAGAGAGAGAGAGAGAGAGAGAGAGAGAGAGAGAGAGAGAGAGAGAGAGAGAGAGAGAGAGAGAGAGAGAGAGAAATGTCAGCAGATGAGTTACTGAGCAGATCAGAACTGACATAAATCAAATCTGTCCATGACTTGCTTCATCTTCTCTCCCTCTGTCTAACGTCAGCTCTAAAACTCTCAATATATCATAACAGTCAAAATTGAGAAAATTTGTATGAGAGATCTTGACTGATCTCTTGTACTATCCAGGTAAATGAGCTGAATTCTGTGTATAGAAACACACACACACACAAACGTTGGTGCATCTATCATTATGAGTAGCCTACATTCCATAGGTGTAATGGCTTTTATACTGTAGCCTTTATATTATATCTCCCTACAGTAACCCTATACCCCTAAACCTAAACCATCACCCATCACAGAAAAACTTTCTGCATTTTTAAATTTTTAATAAAACTTTTTTTTAGGCCACTTTAATTACGAGCACTCAGGAAATCTCCTCATAAACTGTGTTTACATTGTAATACCCATGCCATTATACAAATGTGCTATTTGTCCATCACAAATCTGCATAACACTACATTTGTGACCCTGGATCACAAAAACGTTCACAAGTAGCACAGGTATATTTCTGGCAATAGACACTGTATGGGTCAAAATTAACGATTTTTCTTTTATGCCAAAAATTATTAGGTTATTAGGTAAAGATATTTTGTAAATTTCCAACTGTAATATATAAGACATTTCTTTTTGTGAGTGGATGCAGTACAATTCTGAACATAAATGGACAATTTTAAAGGCGATTTCTCATTGTTTCGCTTTTTTGCACCCTTCATTTCAGTTTTTCAAATAGTTGTATCGTCGACCAAATATTGTCATACATATATCCATGGAAAGCTTATTTATTCAGCTTTTTGCTAAAGAATAAATCTCAATTTAAGAAAATTGACTCATGTGACTGGTTTTGTGGTCCAGGGTCACATTTAAATAAAAAAATAATTAAATACATTTTAAATAATTTAAATAAATTTAAATAAAAACATGTTTAGGTTGATTTATTTAGCCTTTTTCAGGACTAGTTGGTTGTCATAATATTTCAGAATTAAGCGGATGTTGATATTACATCAACCACACATATTAGGCAAGAATGCATCTTATTAAATATAAACTGAATGTTAAGTAGTTTTTTGATCTTGATAAAAGATAGGCCTTGTTATTAAAAATCCAAAAATAAAATTCTCCTTATCTGACCCCTTCCAAGACTCAGACTGTAGTTCATGCACTTATGCATATGATGCAGTCCTCTCCTGCTGTAATCTGACAATGTCAATCGTTTCTTACGTGTCTTGTTCTTATAAATGACGGATAGTCGTGAGTAAAAACTATTCCTCCAACACTCCAGATGTATGAGAATATGAGAGCACAGATTAAAACGAGAGCGAGAGGTGTATTTGTTACTGCTGTCCAGGTTCCTCTCCATGTAGCTGTGTGTTTGAAGACTGAATCCGCAAGTGTGTGACAGCTCACAGCAGAGGCTGACACAAAATAAACACGTTACAGTAATTAACCTCGACAGGCTCAATGCGGCCGCCAGCAGCAACTTACTACTAATGATACAATTAATTTATAATTAAGGCACTGTCTAACCAGAAACAGAGAGAGAGAGAGAGAGAGAGAGAGAGAGAGAGAGAGAGAGAGAGAGAGAGAGGATTTGAAAGAGATTTGTAGCCCACACTTTTATTAGGTCAGTTGCAAAAACACATCATTGCATTATGTCAAAAACAATCAACACAGCAAAACAAAAATTAAATCCCCGTCAAACACCGCACAACAAACCTCATTGAAACACCACTGCAATATAAAGGTTCCCAAATATTGCCCCTCCTTATAATACTTAAACTCAACTGAGATCCTATCTAATAAATGCCTTAAACAACAGTACACAATCCTGGCTATGCATATTTTGAATCATATTTTTCTTTGTAATATATATTGCCATTTTTGCCTGGCCAACAATAAATCCACTTTAGGAGAGAGAGAGAGAGAGAGAGAGAGAGAGAGAGAGAGAGAGAGAGAGAGAGAGAGAGAGAGAGAGAGAGAGAGAGAGAGAGAGAGAGAGAGAGAGAGAGAGAGAGAGAGAGAGAGAGAGAGAGAGAGAGAGAGAGAGAGAGAGAGAGAGAGAGAGAGAGAGAGAGAGAGAGAGAGAGAGAGAGAGAGAGAGAGAGAGAGAGAGAGAGAGAGAGAGAGAGAGAGAGAGAGAGAGAGAGTAAACTCTTTCATTCATAGACTATGGTCATACATTTGGATGGCTGTATATACTAACACGCATGACCCTCAGATTGTAGACTACCACAGCTGACAGGAGCGGATTAAACACCGATAACTCATATAGCCAGTGTTTGTCAATTTCTCGACAGATAGTAGATAGCGTTTTTACAACACCAAACTTGCAATTTCAAGTTCAGTTGGACTGTGAGTGACTGTGTGGTCAATGTTTGGCTGCTGATAGATGACATTACTATACACATCTGGTTTCCAAAAGTATCTTCTCCACTGATTACCATAAATTGGCTGTGTAATCCAACAAAAATAAATGGCCCACTGAGTGTAGAGTTACATACTGTGTTTTTTTTTTTGCAATGTTTGTTTCTTTGCTCTACTCAGTCTTGCATCTGGTACTTGAATTTTGTTGGTCCCTCTGCTGGTGAAACAAGGTATTACACTGGACTGCCTGTTTTGTGGCATGACGTGTTTATTATAGTGCACCTTTGAAGACATTTTTGAGAGTGACTTTTTAAAAGCCTGTGACTCAAAGCAATCCAACAGCCCTTTTTCTAACATTTGCTACCCACCATTGTCCTTTAACAGAACTCATAATTTCCACCTCTCTCACATTCACCCGACATTCACTGGTGAGTTTTTGACTCTGCAAAGGCCAATCACACCGTTCATCATATCTGATTTATGTAATATTTATTGTTGAGCATAAGGATTCATTTGTAGTCTTCAGAGAAGACAGTTTTATCAGACCATATGGCCCTGTCTGGAACACACACATTCCATCTGTAGGATGTCTGTAAAACACACACACACATGTTCAGAGTCAGGCAAACACAAGCCTTTACTAATAGTCCAGCACTGTTTTTTTAAGTATATAAATACGGAATGTGTCATGTGCGTCAGAATTAGGCTTGACGTGAACATTTACTACAAATATTTGTGAAGAATATCACGATTTTGAATCAGAAGCAATGCATTCCCATAAAGTCTTATTTTTATAAATTGTTTTACTAATATTTTAAATAAGCTTTTATTTTTATATTTTCAGTTTTCATTTAAATTATTACTTTAATTATTTGGTTATTTTGCCGTTTTTATTATATGTTGTTTTGTTAATTAATTCTAAATCGAAATTTTAGCACATCAGCGTCTTTCAGATAGTTGCCAAGGCATATTACCTATATATTATGACAATTAATTTACAGTTATTTTCAATTTACTGTCATTTTATTTTTAAAGGGCGGGTTTACTGCTCTTTTTTTCTTTGCATGATTGTGTTTATGGGGTGCAATATAACATGTATCCGTGGTTTCTTTTTTTAAAAGTCTTATTTTTCATAAACTTCACCTTTATTGTCAGCCGTGCTCTCCTCTGTCCCCTGAACGAGCGGTTCACTTCCTGAGTCTATGAAAACACTCCCTCAGAATCACGTAGTGGGCTCAGATTGGCTAGTTTGGGCCGGTGTGTTGTGATTGGCTAAACTGTCGCTCACGTTGTCCGGAAGATTAACGCCCATGACCTTTACGGGCGAAACGGGCGGGCATGCCAAAGGTGGATACCATAGACAGTCGATACACGTAAATAATGATGTCGAGACTGCAGTATCACAGAGGCAGAATCAGACCGAGAAAGCCGCGATGAATCGAGTCAAGCAGAACCTCACCACACACGGCTCTTAATAAAGGTTTCTGAATTATAATTTGCTTCATTTTTTAACTTTATACACGTTTGTTTTACACAATAGCATCTGACTGGCAACGATAGCAACTGACTGGCTAACTAATGTTAAACACAAACATCGTTTGCAGGTTTACGTTCTTGATCAAATCGAAAATAAAGTCATAAAGCATATATATATATGAAAAATAAATTTACAACATTAGTACTTATACAAAATTCAGGTCCATAATGTTTGTACGCGTTTGCCGTAGACAGAAAATAGCCTAACTAGTAGCCCATAAAGCCTACAAAGCCAGCGCTGGCATTTGAAAAAAAAAAAAAAAACACAACGCTACGTTAGGAATTATACATGCAAATACATTTAAAATGATGAAGTCTTAGCCTACTTACAGGTTGTGGCCCAACAACTGCTGACTTTAAACTGCTGGTTTTAAAGTTGGATCTGCTTCATGATTTAGAAACAGTTTCTTGTTTACGTTAATCCAGTGTTGAACTCATGGAGATTCTGGAAGCTGTCTCGTAAATGCGCAGCACAGAGAGCTAGATTACCATCGTCACTTTCAGGAATATAATCAAACACAAATTGTATCCATTGTTGTCGAAGTATAGTGTCCGTGGAAGCCCGAAACACAGAAGACCTGACAGCTGCGTGAACACAACTCACTCGACGCATGCCCTTTCCTGCATATTCCGGAGGGAGTGGTTGATGCAAATGTGTGGGTTAGTGACGTACCATAACCCAGCTGTAGTCCAAAACGAGTCGTTTTTGTAGGCAATTTTACTTCCTGATTTTTAAAAGACGATATCTCTGCTTACACTAAACTTTCAGCGCTGCAACTTTGCAGATACTGTTCATGCACCAACAGCAACATTACACACTATTTAAAATGAAAAAAGTGAAATCGCAGTAAACCCGCCCTTTAATATAGTTACTACGGGGATCTGTATTTTCCATTTCTAGAAATAAACCAATACATTAAGATGTCAGCTTAATTTAATAGTTTTTGTTTTTTTATTATTTATATATTTAACAACATGGCATGAAGAAATTCACATTCGAGATAAAAAAAAAATTATCCAACAACTGAACTCATTTTTTTCTTCTTATCACCAGTTTCAGGAGTTTACCTGTTCATATGAATCTTGCATAATGACGGTTAACGCGTTTGTACAAGATGGATGGTTTTGTCAGCTGTTTATATACTCTTGCATTATGAAACAAAGGATAAGATGAACAAGATACTTTACAATCCTGAAGCTATTTTCACAAGAATGCTCTCTGAACTCATTGATTGATGTATTGTTGGGCTTAAAATAGAAAATTTGGCAAGACAAAAGGGCAACCGAAAGCTTCTTTTCTTCATTTATGTCCACCTCCCTAAAACAGGAGAGAAGATTTTCCACGAAACAATCCCAATAAGAGGGATTGAGTTTCCACTTAAATACCACAGAGAGGGATCTAGTTTAGCTTCTGGTTTTCTTTATCTTTTAATACATGGAAGTTCACTTAGTCCCTTTGCTCAAGAGCAGGAGACAGGGATCAGAAAGGGAAGACAGCAGAAGTGAGGGAGAGAGAGAGATGTCTGTATCTGTCAGCACAAGGGAGACTAAGCTCTGACAGGTGTGCAAGCAGTCAGTCACCTGTCAGCACTACAGAGAAATGAAAGCGAGAGAGGGGACAGAGGCTGTCTGCCTTTGAGCCTGACCCATTTACCACGCACACACCTGTCCTCATACACCACCAAAGACACACACTCTCTGTCAGAGTCCACCTATGTAGGTCAAAGGCTGCCTGAGGCTATCCCAGAATTCCCATAGATGAGGACAGAGAATATTGTGTCCTTCTAAATCTTTCTTCATCTTGTTCTATTTCTTCCTGATCAAAATTTGCATGATCCTGTCATCCTCACCTTGTCAGAAAAAGCAAGACAAAATTAGAGAGTCTGGATGTCTACACCAGACAGGCTCTGCTCTGTGTTTATGCACTTTTTTTTACAGTGGAAAATGAGATGTGCAAATGGAGCCAAATAAATGCATCTTCTTTGACAGGCCTTTGTGCTTGAGCTCTCCCCTCCAACACCACAAGAGTGGGACTGCTGACAGCTTTATGGCTGTATAGAACCAGAAAGGGAATGATAGAGGACGAGTGGAAGCAAAAAGTTATGCCAAAATGCTAGATGAAACTTATGGCTCCATCCGAAACCAAAGACAGCTGCCTTGCAGCCTTGATATCAGTCAGTCATTGACTTAACAGATGCCGTCTTTAACCAAACACATACATATTAATACAAAGCATATGAATACAATGCATTTTTCTTAGCAGAAGTGGAAACATGTTTTTATGAAGTATTTGTTTCTTTTACAAAATAATACAATTATAATATAATTTAAATATATAGTATAAAAATAGAATATGGAATTGAAACACAAGTTGAAAAAAATACACATACATTATATATATATATATATATATATATATATATATATATATACACACACACACACACACACGCACACTATATACTATATGCAGAGGCAGACAGAGTACACAGCTTTATTACTGGAGTAAAAGTACAGATACCCTTTGCTAAATTTTACTCAAGTACAAGTAGTACAGTCAGATGTCTACTTAAGTAAAAGTACTGAAGTGCTTGTTTTTTAAGTACTTGAGTATTCGTTGAATGAACCAAATAACTCGAAAAAAGATTTGCTCATTTTGATGAACGAGTTTGAACAGGAGAGTCACAACGCGCATCACAGAACAGAGCATGGCGAGCATTTGTGCTAATAAAACTTAAACTTTATTTATTTTTGAAATGAGCGTTCATAAGCGTTTCACTAGATAAGACCCTTATTCATCGTCTGGTGTCGTTTAACATCTTGGATGACATGGGGGTGAGTAAATTATCAGCAAAAGTTTTTTTTTATAAAAGTGAACTAATCTTTTAACCCCTTAACACCCACTGTCACAAATATGCGACAAAACCGTTTGACTCAGTCAACCAGCTGAGATAACGTCTGCATTCCCCCAATGCCGGTTAGTGCATATTCGCTACGCACCTAGGACCTTCGACAAGCGCTTGTTTCTAGTGGGACCGCAAAGTGACGGACTTATTTCCTGTTTACACACGAGGATTACTCGGTCAGGAACATTTGCAACATACCAAATTGACCATTATGCCCGCTGTTGCAGATTTGCAACATACCAAATTGACCCCAAATTGACCACTACGCCCACTGTTGCAGATTTGCAACATACCAAAATTTCGATTTATTTGTTGTGCAAAAGTGAAATTGATAATCTCAACATTATTTACCATCTACTTAAAGGCAAAAACACACATAAAACATTTTTTTATATACAGCTATATAAATTCAGGCGTTAAGGGGTTAAGTACTGTACTCAAGTAAATGTACCCCGTTACTGTGTGAGCGTTTTGGGTGGAAAATCCGCATGCATACAGTGACGCAAAAGTGTGTGAAATTCAATGTAGTATGCACTCCAGGCAGCTAGGTGGCAACGTGAAGCACTGCCACACAACAACACCAAGTACGCTCGCCTGCATACAACCTTCACTGCCAAGCATTTTACCCTTTACACGGGAATGCGGCTGGGGAGCGTTTTTAAGATTTCCACTCTGGAGGGTGGTTTCACTTTTTTGCGTTTTTAAGCCCCCAAAACGCCGTCGGCGTGTAAACGTAAGGCACATCCGATAAAATATTTTTACGTTTTCACCCGCGAGCGTTCTCGCTTGAACGGCCTGAACTTCCATGTGAAGGTTAGCATGTGATCAATGTAAGTTGCAGGTAAGTAGTGTGATAGTCTATAGAGACAAGACCAATGAGTGTGTGAAGAGTTGAACTGATGAAGTGCAGGTGATGGTGATTAAAACCCTGATCTGATCTGGGGACTGTGATTGAGTGGGAGGAGTGAGTGAAGCTTGTGGATAGTATATGTGTTTTTAAATAAACTATATAGATTTTTACTTAACTATATGTTAATTGGACACGTCTTCAGTGGCTTTCTGCCCCCAAGCATTTTTCAGGTTTTGGACATGGCCTATGTGTCTCAATGTCTTTACCAGTCCAACTTTACTGAGAGTACAACCTCCCTTTTACATTTAACACAAGTTCGTAATCATCCAATGACGTCTCCTGGAAGTAAGTGTTTGTGTGGGAGTGTTTCTTTCCGTGGCCGAGCGGCTGTCCTCGTTCCTCAGAGAGACTGCCACTCAGACTGATGTTCCAGGGTCTGACAGCACCCGCTTACACATGTCACTTGACATTACACACACACACGCACAAACACACACTTACACACACTGACTGCCAGGAGGATTGGGAGGGGTGCCCACATCCTGCTGGGAGCCCACATATAGACACATACACACTGTTCTCACTGTCTCACGCAGCTTGTGCTTTCTGTGAAAACGTCTTTACCCTTGTGATCTGACCAAAATCACATTCGCTATTTTAGTCGACAGACCACTGAAATTAATAAGACATGGTTTCAGGGTGGAAAGGAGGGTAGCGTATGCTGAATTAGTGTGTGGGCAGGTGCCCAATGCGGATCACATGACCAACTGGATGCCACAGCACCGTACGGTCAATCAAACTGTTATCAGAGCGATCAGTCGTGTTGTTGTGTGTATGCATGCATGTGCCAGTGGGTGGTATAATGGCAGATGGAAATAGGTGTGAAAGTGTTTAAAAAGAAGTAGGCAAGCAAGTTAATTTGTTTTGAGAGTCTGCGTACGCGTGGGTGAGAAAAGCGAGACAAGGGGAAGATGAGATTAATACACATGGGAGAGAAAATCACCAATGAGATAACTCGTTGTTTCTCTTAGACAGCAATGAAATTACATGGAGATCGAAAGAAGACTAAAGACTCTTGCCTCTCAGATTTGTCTTGTGAAAAAAAAGATTCAGAAGAGATCTCAACAGTGTCTCAAACTGTGTTCAGTCTGCTCAGAAACCAAATTCTGAAATCAAAAGTGGGATTTCAAGTGGGAGTACACAAAGATTTCTTATCCAATTCATCCCGGTCAAGAGGGGGATGAATTCGCATCCAGAGCCAGCATTTTGAGAGGTCTTTTGATAATTCAGGGCCGGGGGGGAGCTCGTCCTCAAATCATTGCACATTTGCGCCGTGCTTTCAGTTTCGGTTTTCAGTTCGATCAAGTGTTTATGTTCTCTCTCTATTGAGAATGAGGAGTTGACGTCATTGTACAGAGCCCCTCCCCTCTCCGCCATGTTGGTTGGATTCCCACGGCAAAACAGTATTGTTTACGAGTGTTTTTAGCTCGGTAGTAGAGGAGTTTCTCGCAATTCCACACTGTTTTACCATCCTTGGAAGTCACTGCTGCGTTAAAACTCCTCCAGTAACTCACACGAGACATATGGAAAACATAGGAACAAAGGAATACAGTTTTTTAGGTTATCAAAATGGACACAGCATCAGGGAGAGTATCTGACGAGGAGACGCTGGATTGCATGGTTGGCTGATGCCTTTAGTATACGATTTTCACTGTTTGCTGTGCCTTAACGAACATACACAAAAGTGTTGTTTGAGTGCCTTGTTCATTACTTTTTTATTTCTTTGAAATAAATGTTTGAAACAACTTTGGACAATATAAGTTTCATGGACAACATAAGTAATAATAATAAAATTTATACATTTTGAATCGCTAGGGATAAATTCGCAACTCCTTGATAAGGAGGTGAAACTCTCCTTCCTCTCGGCGCAATTTCAGGATTGGATGGATGTAATATTTTCTCTTTCTTCTCTTTTCAATATGAGAGAGGGCAACAAAATCATCCTCACTGCTTGACGAATCCATTTGGTATTATTGCGTTTTTCCCGCAAATGTTTAATAAATACGCATCGGACTCGGTGTGCAAGGTTTCTATGCGTGGCGAATTTTTAGGCTGACGAACACGAAAAAACGCATCCGAAAATTTCGTACTCAGTGTGCAATGGCCTTTACACTGCCTCAGAACAGAAGTATGTCCAAAGCTTTGTGAGGTACCATCATGTGCAAACGCCACCTGCCAGTGGGTTAGAACAAATTGTGTAAAGCGGTTAAAATGCCCATCATGGCCCCACGGATTAAGAAACAACTGCTAGCATTCCACAGAGAGATACTTTCATGATCTTGTGGTCAACAACAACAAATCAATGCTAGTTCAATATCACTGTCTCCACCCATGTGTGCTGGTGGCTTTCATCAAAATGTCAATGCTGATCCAACATACTTTAAACATTGAAATGTCCATCTCAATATAAATGATGGGTCACAATTATCTCAATGCACCTTGTCAATGTCTGGGCTCTGAGCAATAACACCGTCCTCTCTGTAACGTTGTAAGTATGACTGACATGGTAAGACTTATGTGTCAATGTGTTTGTTTAGGTGTGTATGGGAGGGCAGGCAGGTCTATGATTGGTTAAACAGTTAGTGTCATTGAGAACCTGCTGTGTGTGTGTTTGTGTCTCGGCCTGGGGTTTGTGAGGAGGTCATTCAATCAACAGCTCTGTCCACCTGACTGATATATTTAGAGAGAAACTGGACGAAAGACAAAATGAAAGAAAGAAGGATCGCTTCAAGCAGGCAATGTGCAGGTGTGAGTAGGAGTTGCTTGTGTTTGTACAGGTTTAGCTATTTGTGAGTGCCAAATTTTTGCATATGTTCTAGTAAAACATGTTGAAAACTGACTTTTAAAGTGGTTTTCACTATTTGAAAGACTCATAAATCAAGCCTTGCCTAAATCAAATCATGGCTTTGCATTAAATCTAATGCTGTCAACAAGTTTCTGAAAAGGTTATGTTTAGGGGTGAGGTACAGTAAACATTTTCTTCATATAAAAACCATTGCGTCCTCACTAACACTAATGTGTGTGTGATGAATGAAAGAGAGAGAGAGAGGATAGAGAGAGAACTCTTGAAAGATCGCTGTGTGTGTTTGTATCTTATCCAAACACACATATTCCCCCACCCCCGCAACCGCAGAGTGAGTACGAGATGATATCAGAATAAAGAGGTATGCTGAAAGCAGACAAATCTGACTGCAGAGAGAGAGCGAGAGAGAGACAGCACAGTGAACACAGACATCACCCATCACAAACACTCCTTCACCCACAGCAGCCTGACAGACACAAAGGGAGGGAGGCGAAGATGAGAAAGAAGTGATAGACAGAGGGAGAGAGTGAGTGAAAGAGTCATCACCAGGGATCACTCCATTGCGTACCGTGAAAAATGTGTCTCTTTTTGTTGGCGGAGGGCTGAGATTAGGCTGTAGCCCGTGGCCATAACAGTGCCGCCTGAGACGCAAGAGTATTCTCTTTAACTAATGAAGATCCGCAGACCGTATGATTGTCTGTCTGACACTCTAAGATGAGTCCGTCATCTGTTGGCACGGCTTTTAAACCGTGCCTGAATGTCTACGGAGAGAGCATCAGTGTCTCAGCTATTAAAGTCTCAGTAAAGCCTGTATGATTTCCTTCTTTGAACTTCTGTGTGGGGAGAGGGTTTTTTTCCCCTTGCTGAAGACACTTTCTGATTGACAGTTTTGGTTTGAAGGCCTTAAAAGAGGTAGAGAAGGAGAGGAAGACTATCTCTTCCTGGCAGCCTATCACACTTATCTTTACCTCAGTGACAGGCGTAGTCTGGTTAGGGATTATGACTCCAGCGCACAGCCGAGGATGTGCTATGGGCTGATCATGGTGATTGACAGCTGTCTCTGAGTAAAGGCGGACTCGGACGGCACAATCTGGGCATTGCTCATCCGTAACGCCGCTTCCGGCCAGCAGACCTCAGATCAGATGGCCGCTCTGCTTTACAATGGTGTCATTCAGCACTGTACTCTGTGGGCTCTCTGTTGTTTCATGAAAGGAATTATACGGTGTTTCTATTCAGAACACCCATCCAGAGGAAAGATAAATCACAAATGGGATCTCTTTAGTATTGCAATAGTTTCTACTAGCTTTCAATTAATTTAAGTGGAGTTTTCTGTGTCTCCTTTTGAAGCAATATCAACAATATTTCTCATTGTGCTAATCTGCCGAAATATGAAAGTCTATCAAAGGAAGATTTTAATGTGAATTTCTCATCAAAATCCTCCAATGAACAAAATGTATAATATGTGCTATACCCAAATTACATGTATTGCTCTATACACTTACTACATTGTAAAAATATTTTCGAAATTGTAAATAAATCAAAGGTTATTGGAGTATGTTCTACAATACAATACCAGTCTTTCTACTTCATAATAAAATATTTTTAATAATTTATTTACTTAAAAAATTCACTTCAAATTCAATGTTTTACTCGCCGAATTAAAGCAATTTCTGAGTAAAAAATGTTTCACCGTAAATCCTTCACTTTATTTTGTTTTTCCATCAGTATATATGTCAACAACTCTCTCAGCCATGTCTCAAACTGGGGTCCGGGGAGTCCATAAGTAATTTTAGAGAAAGAGAAGTTCAACAGAATGTTAAGTTTTAAATTTAACAAAAGTTCTAAAAACTGTCAAACCAGCAGGGGCCCATTTCAGACACAGGCTTCCGTGTTCCCAAATAATAACCAACTGCAGAACCGCAGAGCCATAGATCACAGCGGTCTGAGGACAATAGCACCAGGCCAGCAGTCTCACACCGGTGTTGGGGTGGAGCTTATAGCATCATTAATGGGTTAGTTCACCCAAAAATTTAAATTAAGTCATTGATTACTCCCCCCCCCCCCCTACTGTACCAATCCTATAAGATCTTCGTTCATCTTCAGAACACAAATGAAGATATTTTTGATTAAATCCAAGAGCTGTATCACTACCACATAGGCTGCCTAAGGGAATTAAACTTGACGGCCCAGAAAGTCAATGAAGAAAATGTTTAAATATTCCATGTGACAACAGTGGCTCAACTATAAGTTTATCAAGCGATGAGACTACTTTTGCGTCAAAAAAACAAACAAAAATAACGACTTTATTTCGACTATTCATTTTCTTCAATGCGGGCATAGCATAAGGGAGAGAAGTTGAAGACAGTTAGCAGTAGGGCTGCACGATGTATCACTTTAACATCGATATCGCGATGTGCGCATCCACAATAGTCACATCGCAAGAATGCAAGAAAGATTCGGAAGACCTTTTTTTCTGAACTACCACCGGTTGTGAATTGCTGTTCCACACATTCAGATGACATTACATAAACCACACTTTCAATAAAAATAAATAAATAAAATGCGATCCAGTGATGAAATGTTTTCTGTGTTGACACAAATCTTATGCGATGTCTGAACCTGCCTGGATAATCACACAGCGGGTATGGCGTGAGTCCGTTAATGAAACGTTCGAATTCGCGAACTAATGACTCATTTGAACCGATTCAACTTTAATGAATGGTTTAAACAACTGATCTATTCAACACTCGAACTTAAGAGACATAAATCGGAAACAATTTTCAATAAGGTTCCATTTATTAAAGTCTAGTTAACTACATTAATAATAATAATAATTCATTACATTTATATAGTGCTTTCTTGCACTTAAAGTGCTTTATATAGCGGGAAAAGGAATCTCCTCAACCACCACTATGTGCAGAATCCTGTTAACATAACCTGTTAAC
This sequence comes from Hybognathus amarus, assembly GCA_030378365.1. NCBI lineage: Eukaryota > Metazoa > Chordata > Actinopteri > Cypriniformes > Leuciscidae > Hybognathus > Hybognathus amarus. The sequence continues at coordinate 600,697 of JAQIUQ010004626.1, read as the reverse complement.
TACATTAGTAAACAACATTCAATTAATTAATATTAGTTTCTATGCGGATATACTCTATAACAAAACCACCCCAGTCATTCAATGATTCATTCTCCAAATAGAGCTATTCAAATCAACTGGGGAAATTGTTCTGAATATCGCAATATATATCGCGGACATATAAAATATCGCAATGCCATTTTTTACCAATATTGATGCAGCCCTAGTTAGCAGGTACATAGATCGGACAGTTGTTGAGAAAGGAGTAGTTTAAAGGCAACTGGTGATATGAGTGTTTCAAGTTTTAGGTTTTTTTTGTAGTTCATTCCAGTCATCATTGGTGGCTGCAAACTGGAAGGATTGGCGGCCAAATGTTGTGGAGGCTTTCGGAGTGACTAAGGTGATATACCTAAATAACCGCGATACTTAGGTAAAATACTGTAAAACACTACAGTGCAAAACTGTTAATTGGTAAACAGAAAGTTTCCGTACTATACACGGTAAATAACTGTGATATAATTTTACAGTAAAATACCTTTAAATTTACAGTTTTTGAAAGTGAAAAAGATCAAATCATTGTATAATTTACAGTGAAGAACCGTAAATTGACATTCCCACAATTCCCTGTGTGACACTTCACATTTTATGTATTTTTGTTAAAATAACTATGGTTCCTCATAGTTTTATTGTTTTTTTCTAATCAGTTATGTACATTAGGGTTTTATGTTACATTTAATGTTGTTAAATTAATGGGGTTTTTTTTATTTCATGTGTGTTACCATGATGGTGCTTAATGTTTGTGTTAATGACACTGTGCAGCTTCTTTAAATAAGTATTGCCATATATATAAAGCATAATTATTCACTAGTAATGAGCTGTGATTGCTCATGTAACTTTCATCACTGCTGTGATGATTGTTGGTTGTCAGTGTATTACAATGGTCTAAAACAGATATCAATACATCAATAAGTTGGTAAATCAACATTTTATCAGAAAATAAAATACTGTTTTTTACTGTACATTTTAAGTTAAGTCTGTAAAACCATTACTGTTCCTACCGTATTTTTAACGGTAAAGTTCTGGCAACCACAGCTGCCGTTTTTTACCATTAAATTTACGGTTTATTTTTTACAGTGTAGATTGTAAACTGTGAGTAGGTAGAGTGATGGTGACTATACAGCTTAAGTACAGGGGGACTTATAAATAAATTGGTACCAGTGAATTAAATGCGGAGTAGTTAATGACGGCCATCTGACTAATACATAGAGCTTGCAGTGGTGGGTGTTGCAAGGGGCATTAGTAACAAAACATATGACACTTTGGTAAATCACGTCCAGTTTCCTCAGCCGAAAGTTTGAGACAGTTCTATAAATTACATCACCAAAGTTGAACATTGGATTGAACTGCAAACTCGTCACATTTCGACCGGGAAAGTTTCGATAGCATTTTTTTTTAAAATCGTACATCCTAATAATGCCAAATAATGTTTATAAGCACAGCGCTGGTTTGTTTTAGGGGTTGCTGGTGTAAATGCATACCGCTATAATTCTGCTGTTCCAGACCAGACCGGATATGATATTTCTATTACATGGAAAGCTAAAACTAAATCTCCAAAAAATAAATAAATATGGTCTTTTGGTCATCTGAAACGGAATATGGGTATAACACACAGCTTTTCAGACATAGGCTATGTTGTGATGTGATGAGTGAATGTGTGTGATCTAATGCGCGAGACATAATAGGTCTTCAGTGTCTGAGTTTCAGTGTGTGTGCGATAGTGGGCAGCTTGTGTGCATCTACCACCAGAAGAGATCAAACACACTGCTCAGCAGCTGCCAGAGTCTGCCTTTTATCTCACTCTCTCTCTCTCTCTTCCATACTTTCTGAATTAACCGTCTCTGGTTCACTTACCATGAGCCCATGTCTCCACCCATATCTGTCTTTCTCTCCTTATTCTTTTCTTTACTATCAATCTTTCTTTCCTTTCCTCAGTCTCTCATCTCTGTTTCTCTGTCTCGATCCTTCATAACCCCCCCTCCTTCATCCTACATCACAATTTATCTTTCCCCACTGTCTCCCCACTGACTCCCTCCCTTAATCTCTCTCTTTCTCATCTCTCGCTCTTAATCTCTCTGCATCCCATCCTTCTTCTTCTCTCTCTCTCTCTCTGGTGTTAATGTGGGGGTGATTGAGGAGTGCTGGATGTGTGCTGTGACAGGGCTCATCTCTTGCAGTGATGCATGGTCTCGCCCGCTCCTCCCTGTAGCCCCATTACACCCTGATTAATCGTCCCTGTTTAACTCAATAATTCATCCCTTAAAAAACAAAACCTCCACTGGGAGCGATGCTGGGAAGAGGGGGCTGAGCAGAAAACAGGCACACACACACAAAAAATAAAAAATAAAACAGCCACAGAGCAAGAGATATGGGCGGTATAAAACGAGGGAGGCAAAAGGAATGTGTCCTTGTTCTTTTATGTGATGAACTAGACCACAATGAGGCGTGTTGTTATGTCACTGAGGTGATAGCGGAGCCTTAAATTTGATATGCTTACAATGTGACTCCGACTCTGACTTTTCATGCTCTGTTTCCTATAGAATAGCATGTTCCAATAAGTATGCAACTCGATGTTCTCAATGTGGCAAGTTTGTGCTCTCTTGCAGTTTGTTATTTGATGTTTCTGTTCCTTTAAGGGACAGTTCATCCAAAATGAAAATTCTGTCATCATTTCCTCACCCATTTGTTGTTCCAAACCTGAATGATTTTCATTCTGCTGTGGAACACAAAACAAAATGTTAGGCAGAATGTGTTTTTTCCCCAATGTAAGTTAATAGGGACCATAGTTGTCAAGCTTATAACAAGAAAACCACCATTAAATGCAGTACATAAAACGTGTGCTCTATTATTTCAAGACTTCTGAATTAGCTTTGTGTGAGAAAAAGACTGAAAATCTTTTCAAATCTCATTTGAATGAATATTCATTAGCAAGAATAAGATTTTTTTTTTACTTTTTAAAATAAAGTGCACTACCATTTAAAGGTTTTAGTAAGTTTATTTTTTTTTTTTTTTGAAAGAAAAGCTTTTCTTCCGGAATTGCATTAGAGGTGCATTGTGTAATATTTAGGAGGATCTGTTGACAGAAATGCAATATCATATACATAACATACGTTTTGTATAACGATAATAAACCGTTATATTAGCTTAGAATGAGCCATTTCTATCTACATACACTGCGGGTCCCCTTACATTAAAATAGCCACTTTGCGATGACATATTTCTACAGTAGCCCTAAACGGACAAACTACTTGTGTAGACTTAGTTAGTTTCGTCACTATGTTGTTCTTTGAGCAAAGAAGCTAGTTAAAGTCAGCAAATAAAACACTGACACAATGAAGAACAAGTAACAATAATATATATGCTTTTGCTGTTCACTTTGCCATGTCTTCTGACTTTGCGCTACTAGGGAGAGAAGTAGAAAGAAGGTTATACCAGAGCCTGTCTAACGAAGAGCCTAGGCACTTCCTCTTAGCCCCATTGTGAATCATCTTGGTTGCAGTTCTGTTAGAATTCCACTGGAGGTGATTCGCGGGCGAGTGCAGAATGAATGGGAGTCTATGGAGCTAAACGACTAAACGTGTCTCTTTCTTCTGTCGTTGAATAAGCAATGGTTTTATTGTTGATTCCGCAAGTTCAATATAGATTATAGGCCAAAAGTTGAATGAACAAGTACTTATGTCCTTTGGATTTCTTACAGGTTAGGCCGTTGTTGGCTGGAACAAGCTAGCATTCTGCTATTGTGTGACATCACATTTTTTAATGGATTTTTAGAACAGATAAGTGAACTTAAAAATGCAATTTTCAGCTGAGGGTATTATCTTAGCCCTCCCGTTTGAATGCAACTTTCAAATTATTTGACAAAAAATTACATCCTGAGATAAGTGTATTTCTGGGGTGAAACCCCATAGAATCCCATTCATTCTGCACTCGACCGTGAGCGCCCCCGTATGGACAGAGACGTGTTACTGCAGCCAGTCCAGAATCTGGAAGTAACCAGCCAGTGCCAATTGACCCTTCGCTAAGCCCCGCCCTCCCTAGTTACTGTTGCTACGCCTGTCAAGCTTTCACGGCTGGCACATCTATTATAGTGTGGATTCACCGTGTCAGACATTCCCAATGAGATAATTAGTAATTTTCAGCGAACAAGTGAAATATCTGAGAGAACAAGACAAAAGGGACTACAGTATTCCATTTGGGGGATATATTTACAACATAATATGCAACCAATTAGAGAATAATTTCTTAAAAATTGAAGCTAAAGCGTAAAGCCTAATGTTATAGTCCCAGCGCAAGCAGCAACCGCCTCATATGCTGACCATTCAAATGGGAAACACAAATTAAGTAACAGCTATGTTCGTGCACAGCAGGGTATGTGAAAATAATCCTAATAATTATAAATCAAACAGCTTATCCATAAATCTTGTGGAATAACACTAATACCGGGAGAGCCGCGATCGGATTGGGTTAAAGTTACTTAGTCAGGCGTAACGTTAGTAGGACGTCGATTAACAAAATGCTGAAATATATTTTAAAGTATGTCAGTGAGCCTTTGTCTTGTCTTTAATCGTCTTATTTTACGTTATATCATTATGACCAAAGAACCGTCAATATTTCCACGTTTTTGTTACATGTTTTTGTTAATCATGTCGACATTTACCGGTAGTTGTGAATGTGTCTCCCACACTGCTTTATCACACCCATCATTTCTCCCCTTGGCTTTTATATTTTCTGGAAGGAAAACAATTCCTCTCCCCCGTCCAAACTTTTAGGATACCTGTTTTAGATTTGCACAATCCATACGCACAATGCTTCGGCATGTTTCCCTCGTTCGAAAGCTTGCCAGATCTCCTGCGCATAGTTACGGTTGCTAAGACACGATTGGCCAGTGGCGGTTTTCGGGCGTGGCTTAGCGAAGGGTCAATTCTCTTCAATTAGACATTCTCTGGTTGTAACCAGGTGCGAGGACTTGGTGTTGTGTGGCAGTGCTTCACATTGCCACCTAGCTGCCTGGAGTGTATACTACATCAAATTTCACACACTTACACTTTTGCGTCACCATATGCATGCAGATTTCCCACCCATAGCGTTCGTCTATATGCAGAATGAAAGTGATAATGCACTCACTTTTGCATTTTCTCTTCAGATCACTTGCATGTAAACAAAGACTAGTACATTGTCATAAAGACAACTTTATGGTTCCTTTTTGTAATTTTTGGAGCACCAGTCATCATTCACATTATGGAAAACATAACAGTGCTGAACATTTCCAGCTAAACTTTTCCTTTTGTGTTCCACAGAAGAAAGAACAAAATTGGAGGTTTGCAGGTTTGCAGCAGGTGAACTGTCCCTTTAAGATAATCTTTTGTTTTCAGGAATGTGTAACAGCAGTTTGCAGTGAAATGTGACTAACCTTGTCCTCCCAGCTCTCCATGTTTATCTCTCCCAATTTCTCACCAACATTCTTGCCTCCACTGCCCAGTGCTAATAACCTTTCCCCAATAGTGCTCTAAGGGAAAACCTGAGCGATCAAATGAGGTCATGAGTTGATGGCAGAAAGGAAAAGGGCCTGGTGCCAATCATTCAATCCAGCGAGGAAAGTAAACATGGACAGGTTAGACATAAAAGACCTCATGGAGTTTTGTTATGGCTCATATGGCTTAGTGTCACGTGTTTGACAACTGCACTGGCTTGTAGCAACGTTATGACATGTCTACCTCTGTCTACGATATGGAACTTGTTTTGCAATGTGTTCAGAAATGGCAGTGCTTCGCTGAGAGGATTGCATTTAAAAAAAGCTGGTCTATTCACTGTATTCAGTCGTGGGTGTAGATTTTTCAAACTTACTTGCTTAACTTAATTCAATTCTCTCCGTGCCAAGAGGCACACAAGGCTTGGACATCACTTCTCCATTGGGTTCGGTTTGCAGCTGCACGTCTTGCTTTGTTCCACGTGTTCCAGCCTGCACTGCTTCGTTCTATTTCCACCATTCGCCGCCAAGTTTTTTTGGGCGGCCTCTTTTCCTTCTTCCTTCAGGTGTCCACCTGAGGGCCACAGCACAGTCGTCCGTTCTGTCTTTCCTCAGCACATGTCCGATCCAGTTCCATCTCCATCTCCGTCTCCTCACCTCCTCACTGATTTTCTTTGCTTCTGCCATCTCTAGAACTGATTTGTTGGAGACGTGTTGCTGCCATCGAATCTTTACGAAGCTTCTGTAAGCATTTGGTCTGGAAGGTGTCTAGCTTCTTCTCCTCTCCTTTGGTTAATTTCCAGGCCTCGCATCCATAAAGCAGAACTGAAAGGACCAGGCTCTTGAAAAGGAAGATTTTGGTCTTCCTGCTGATATCGCTGGCTTGCCATATGTTTGATAGCCTTTTGAACTGTGCTTGCCAGTGCCACTCTTTTCTTGACATCCTCTGTGCCTCCACCATCCTTAGTGACGTTTGCACCCAGATACGTGAAGCTCTCCACCTCCTCTATCTCGCTTTCTCCAACCTTCAGCTTGTTGTCACTCTTGCTGTTGGCCTTCATTATCTTGCATTTCTTGTTATTCAGTTTTAGGCCAACCTTGGCTGCATTATCCTCTAATCTGGTTGTTGTGTGCTGAATGTAGACTTGTAGTCAAGACTGCCTAAACTGAGACCAAGACACTACCAAGACCAGAGGGTATCGAGACCAAGACAAGACCAAGACCAAGACAGACCAAGTTGAGACCGAGACCAAGTCAAGTCGAGACCAAGACCGAGACCAAAAAACAGACTAGTGTTGTTGAAGCTAAGCAATAACTTGTAAGATTTTGTTTTGCATTGCCTGTCTATCTCTGTCATTTCCAAGTCTCCACATGAATCCATTCTGAAACTTTTAAATACATAAATATTTTCAAAAACGAAATTATAAGCTTAAGTGCATGAACCGAAAGTTGGTTGTTTTGTCGCTATGGTTACACACAAACACACACACACCGTTGGCTGTGCGCTCTAAGTCATCTGTCAGTTGTGCAGTTACCCAAAATCTTTTGAATGAAGTTAAAACCTATCATGTCACTGATATGTGTTTTACTAAATATGAATACATCAATAACTGTACATGACATGTGTTTTTTAAATCAAGTGATCAAAGTGCTCGTTGCCGCTGTGATCAGTGTTTCACTGTCTTCATGTGGACGCGTGCCTCAATCTGTTGCGGATATCGTCGTGGATATTGTAATATTGTATTGCTAAATCCCCCGACCACTATGTCAGTCTGAGACAGCGAGACCTCAAAAAGACCAAGAGGTCCGAGACCAAGACAAGACCAAGACTGTCAAGGCCGTGACAAGACCGAGACCACGCAAAAGAGGTCTCGAGACCGGTCTCAAGACATACATCACTAGCTGAATGTGATCCATTGTTGAGGATAGAAGGGCAATGTCATCTGCAAAGTCAAGGTCTTCCAGCAAGGTAGTGAAGTCCCATCGGATTCCAGTTCTTTCACCCTCCACAGTTCTCCGCATTACCCAGTCGATTACCAGGAGGAACAAAAATCCTGACATGCAGCACCCCTGCTTCACTCCTGTCGTCACTGAGAACCAGTCTGTTGTCTCGTTCTCGTCCATAACGGAGCACTGAAAGTCCTTATAGAGGGTCTTGACCATCTGGATCAGTTTCTGAGGGATTCCATACTGGCGCATGATGGTCCAAAGGCTGTCTCAGTGTAAGGAATCGAACGCTAAGTCGTAGACTTGCTCCAGGATATTCCTAAGGATGAATATCTGGTCGACAGTTCCTCTGCCCTTCCTGAAGCCGGCTTGTTCTTTCTGGAGCAATGAATCTACTCCAGCTTGTATCCTGTTAATGAGTATCTTGCTGAGCACCTTGCTGGCCAGAGGCAACAAAGTAACCCCCCTCCAGTTTCCACAACTCTGAACGTTTCCTTGCTTTGGAATTTTGCAAATGAGTCCCTTGGTTCATTGTGCTGGAACTGTCTCTTGGTTCCAAATGAGGCTAAATATCCGTTTCAGTTCTAAGCTGGTCCGTTCGGTGTCTGCTTTAAGCATTTCGGCTGAGACTTGGTCTACTCCAGGGGCCTTTTTTCAAAGGTGAATCGAAATCATGTCTTAAATATTTAAATCAACAGTAAAAAATAATTTTATATCAGATGTTTAACTTTGAATGACTTCTCATGTAGTGCAACATTCTTACTATCTAGTCTCCTCACTATCCGCTAGCAGCCTGTTCCCTGAACACACTGTAAAAAATGTGGTCTCTGTAGACACCTCAGGCTCCACACACAGTTACAAAAACAAACTGGGCCAACCCGCACCACGAAACATAACAAACTGTGTTCCTGCCAATAACCGACACAAAGGATTTGTGGTGGGGTTTGGGGGGTTAGTGCGCGGATGAGGATGAGGAGGAGGGAGGGTCTAGCTAGCCTCCGTTTTGTTTGACAATACTTCGAAAGTCAACAAAAAGTGACGTCACCCAACATCACTAAGAGCACTTTTAATAAACAGAATATACATGAATCAGTAACTAAGTCACTCAAAGTTCACACACAGTTTACATCTCACACAGTTTACATCTCGCAATTCTGATATTTATTTCTCAGAATTGTGTGATATAGGAGGATCTTTGTTGACATCATTGTACGCATGCGCGAGTCGTTGGGTGGCAAGAAAACAATAGAATGACCGGCTGTAAAGACGCGACAAGCACTTTCAAGAGAGTTAGCAGGCAAAATCCACAATATATAAGCACTTTAATATCTGATGACCAGAGGAGGTTTGGAGAGAAGCTCAAAATTTGTATTGGTGACAAAATTGAAGTTATTCAATTCAAAGCCCATATGTGATTTGGGATGTCAAAAAACAGTCATCGGTCTGACTCGCCCGTGTCTTGGCCACTATAATCTACTGGGGAGACATTTATTCTTATTTAGGACCCTTCACTCATGAAATATTAAAGGCTTTCAAAAGCCTGGAGGGCTATGATTATTTTGTTTCTCGAAAAGTTGGGCCGATCTTTTCTGCCAAACAGAAAGCAGTGATAATGCTAAAAGCAACATGACATCATGATTTTTGCTTAAACATACATGCCACTTTCAAATCAAGTGGCATGTTATCTTTATGCATGTATGTCTATGCGTGTATGTCTCTGCCGTTAAATGAAGCGAAACGAACCAAAATGTAGATCTACATCTGGGGAGCAATATTTTTCTTAGGATGGTAGGGGAACTCAATGGCGTTCATAAACACGCTGAAAAGCGATTATGCGTGTAGGAAATACGAATTGGCGTGTTATACATGCGCCATTTCATGAGATCAGACTGTTAAAGCAGAAGTTAGACCTGGCCAAGCAAAGTCACAGCGTGATTCGCAATTTCGCATCTCCCGTGGGTGATCGCAAAACGGAGAAATAATCACTGCTCACTGCAAAGCCGGGTAAGTCTTCATTGATCAATGTTCTTATTTATTTAAAATGAAATGTAAAACTTTTTATCAAGCCCCCAACAAGCCATACAATCGACCACACAGCAATAGTGAACCATCCTCTTCTCTAAATCCTCCTCCAAACGTGCAAAACAATCAAATTACAGGTATCTAGCGGTGTTTCTTGCCACACGATTCCCATGATGCAACGCGACAAACGTAAACAATGACGTCACAAAAGATCCTCCTATAAAGTCGCAATTGCGTGTTATAAAGCCAGAATTGCATGATATAAAGTCGCGAATTGCGTGTTATAAAGTCAGAATTGCGAGATATAAAGTCAGAACTGCATGATATAAAGTCGCAATTGTGTGTTATAAAGTCAGAATTGCTGAGATATAAAGTCAGAATTGTGTGATGTAGTCAGAATTGCGTGATATAAAGTCAGAATTGTGAGATATAAAGTCAGAACTGCGTGATATAAAGTCAGAATTGTGAGATATAAAGTCAGAACTGCATGATATAAAGTCAGAATTGTGAGATATAAAGTCAGAATTGAGAGATCGCAATTGCGTACTATAAAGTCAGAAATGCATGATATAAAGTTGCAATTGTGTGTTATAAAGTCAGAAATTGCGAGATAAAAAGTCAAAATTGCGAGATATAAAGTCGCAATTGCGTATTATAAAGTCAGAAATGCATGATATTAAGTCGTAATTGCATGTTGTAAAGAATTGTGAGATATAAGCTAAAAGTTAGTCATTTTTCCCCATTGAATTGGCCTGATAACTCACCATTGCGAGTTTATATCTCACAATTCTGAGAAAAAATGTCAGAATGCCAAGATATTAACTCACAATTATGTGTTATAAAGTCAGAATTGCGAGATGTACTGTAAACTCACAATTGTGAGAAAAGTCTTTTTCTCACAATTGTGACTTTATTTCTCAGAATTTAGACTTTATATCTTACAATTGCGACTTTAGTTCTCACAATTCCTGACTTCGTATCTCTCAGTTGTGAGATAAAAAGTCGCAATTATTTATTTATTTACTTTTATTCAGTGGCAGAAACAAGCTTCCATAGAAACTGTACTTTATGTGGCAACATTTTTTTCTTTGATGAATTAGAAAGTTCTAAAAAAGTATTTTTGAAAATTTTTAATAAATTTAATGCTCTTTGCTGAATATTAAATTCTTTAAAAAAAAAATCTTACTGAGTCCAAACTTTGAGTTTGAACAGTAGTGCAAATTAGTATTATTAAATGCTAATATAACTCATATCTACAACATATCTGCGATTTTAAACTAGCAAGATTTTACTCTGAGTCGCAGGGATGAAACCTCCATCACTGATTTGAGTGTGATCCTGAGTGTCTATAAACACACAACACAAGACAATGACAGTAAATGTGTATTCTGTCTGTCTGAGAAAGCAGAGATGGTATCAGTTGTACTCCTGCTGTACGCCAGCTGATAACAGCCAGACTCCGGCTCCTTCCTTTCACAGATAAACACGGCCTCCATACCAAACTGTGTGCATGTGAGTGATAGGCGATGTGTGTGTTTATTGTGCGAGTGTGCACAAGTGAAGTGTGAGGTGTGTTGCGCAGATTATCCGGTCGGAGTTCATCTAACAGATGTACATCGCACAGATATACACAGCTATCTCTTCATTTGCTGAGAGACATGTCTATCTATGCTGGAAACAACAGATCAGTGTTTGGTGTGAGAATGCTTTGGTGTAATATAAAAGTCCAAGACAAAAAAAAAAAAAAACCACAAGTTTTGATATGTAGCCTAGAGATTACTAAACACTGAGCTGAGAAGAAACAACAAGAAACAAGAAACAAGGGTTTAAAGGGTTTAGTCTGTGTCACATTCTGAACTCATTCCCCTTTTCTTAAAAAAATAAATAATAATTGAGCATGTTTAGAATAGCATACTAGCTTACAATTTGCTGAGCACTGTTCTGCATACTGCCAACCACTTTTTAAAGGGGGGTTGACTGCTTTTTTTCTTTGCATGATTGTGTTTATTGGGTGCAATATAACATGTATCCGTGGTTTTTCTTTTTAAAGTCTTATTTTTCATAAATTTCACCTTTATTGTCAGCCGTGCTCTCCTCTGTACCCTGAACGAGCGGTTCACTTCCTGAGTCTATGAAACCACTCCCTCAGAATCACGTAGTGGGCTAAGATTGGTTAGTTTGGGCCGGTGTGTTGTGATTGGCTAAACTGTCGCTCACGTTGTCCGGAAGGTTAACGCCCATTACCTTTACGGGTGATACGGGCATGCCGAACGGTGGATACCATAGACAGTCGATACACGTAAATAATGATGTGGAGACTGCAGTATCAGTGAGGCAGAATCAGACTGAGAAAGCCGCGATGAATCGAGTCAAGCAGAACCTCACCACACATGGCTCTTAATAAACATTTCTGAATGATAATTTGCTACATTTCTGACTGGCAACGATAGCAACTGACTGGCTACTAATGTTAAACACAAACAGCGTTGGCAAGTTTATACGTTCTTGATCAAATCGAAAATAAAGTCATAAAGCATATATACATGAAAAATACATTTACAACATTAGTACTTATACAAAATTCAGGTCCATAATGTTTGTACGCGTTTGCCGTAGATACAAAATAGCCTAACTAGAAGCCCATAAAGCCTACAAAGCCAGCGCTGGCATTTGAAAAAAAATAAAACAGAACGCTGACGTCGGGAATTATACATGCAAATCCATTTAAAATGATGAAGTCTTAGTCTACTTACAGGTTGTGGCCCAACAACTGCTAACTCTGGTTTTAAAGTTGGATCTGCTTCATGTTTTAGAAACAGTTTCTTGTTGAATCTGGTGTTGAATTCGTGAAGATTCTGGAAGCTGTCTCGTAAATGCGGTTTAAATGGAATCGTTTTTGTAGGAAATTATACTTCCTGATTTTTAAAAGACGATATCTCTACTTACACTAAACTTTCAGCGCTGCAACTTTGCAGATACTGTTCATGCACCAACAGCAACATTACACACTATTTAAAATCAAAAAAGTGAAATCGCAGTCAACCCCCCTTTAAATAGTTGGTGAAACAGTACTTAAATGATAAATAAAGTTGAAAGTAAGCAAATGAAATAAAAAACAAGCACGCAAAAAAATCGTGTATACATTTTTTAAGTGAGCTCACTGATTGTCACATATGCATATCACATAATGGTATCCAATTATGTGTCAGTCTGATCAAATAATGGGTCAGGAAGCGAATCACAGCCAATCCTTCCAATTCATCCATCCCATTGCTAACAATTAAAGCGCAAGGGAGAAATGACTCCAAACTAAGCACTGTTGTGTCCTGCACTTATTGGCAGATCTAGAACACAAAGATAATCTACATTCGATGCATTCCACTCCATTCTCTATACTGCACAAATAGCAAGCATACTATGGTCAGTATGCTATTCTGAACTCTGTTGTATCAAACGCATTCAGGCACGTGATAATGTTCAGGGGTGTAGATTTGACTCGCTCTCTTTTTCTATCTATCTCTACTTGTCACACTGAGTGGAGCTGTCATGGCATATATCAGCAGTGCTACATGGCCTGGGGAAACACAGGGCAATTATGCTGAATAAATAATAATAGGATTGGCTACATGACATCATGAGTGATGGGGCCTCTCAGAACTCATTTACATGACTTTGTGCAGCAATCATCGGCCCCACTAATGTAATGCTAAGCAAATGAGCCCTTTCTGAATATTGTGCAATTTATGGCAAGTCGACTGGCACGGAGAGCGAGTCTATAAATCATGTTGAAACACATGCCCCCAATGACAGCTAAATCAACATAGAGTAATTGCTTTGAAATGTGCTGGAACAGTGCTGGCTGGACAGAAGAGAGAGAGAGAAGGAGAGGAAGGAGGCAGTGAAAAATAGAGGGAAGCAGTCTTTGAGTGAATGTGTTGTGATTCTGACCTCCCGGTGACACCTCAGAAATACACTACAGAAGTTTTTTGGGCATAGGCTCCTCTTTTCCCCAACAAGTTGCATGACAAAATGCCAATTCATAATATTTAATGTCACGTATCGTGCATGCAGCCTTACGGCTGATGAATTATAAAGTAATAATCAAGCAGGCTCTTCTAAACTGTCTCTTTCAAGCTCTTGGAAAGTCTCATTGTGAATAAGTCAGTTTGCATGATTCATGTCAATTAAGGGTTGTTTTTTTTGAAACAACAACAGCAATAATAATATATTTAGTTTATTTGTTTCATAATTTATTTATTTAAATTTGTTTTTAAATTTAAATATTTAATCATTTATTACTATGTGTTAAGGTGTATTCTAGGTACTTTTATAGTTTTAGTTATTACAAATTTAGCCCTCTAGGTTAAAAAATAAAACTGCATACATCTTGTGATAGAGCGTTGTTTTGGTTGCGCTTCAGCTCTGCTTCTCTGCATGGAAATAATGCGGTCTGAGGCACAGTGTACACAGTTACAGGACATCTTATCAAAGTGGATAGACAAATACATAATGGTTTGTTTGTTTGTTTTTACAACCAGTTATTTCCCAGAGGTTTACCACTTGGAATGATCCATGGTCGATTTTTCTCATTCGTTGTTAAGACAAAGTTCCAGTTTCAGGCTATTCCCACAACAAAAAATGCACCACAGTTTCTGGATCTTCTTTTTCTAGAACCTGTTACGAATGTTTTTGGTTAGAGGCATAGTCTGGAAGTTTTTCTTTTCACTCTCTTATTTATTTTCCATAAAAGTTACATAGTGTAGCTTAAAAAGATATAGACCTCTTAAATAAATTGAATTTCGTCGGCTACTTTTTGTTAGAAAGTGTAGTTTAACAAACCTAACTACAAAGCAAATTTTGACGCAAGTTCTCCAATAGTGCACCATGGAAGATTTTTGTTTACTGAGCTCAGAGAGCGAGTTGAAATGATTGGCCGAAAATCCCCTCTCCTCCACCAGAGGGGGCGGCTGAGGCCAAGGCATTAGTGTTTGCCAATGTGCCACAGTGAGTTAGTGAGCCACATACAATGACCATGCTGTATCACAGAAGGGGCTTACTGCTAACACTTCACCTCTACACCACACTTCCACAAACACACACACTTCAACAGTATACACACACACACAGCGCAGATTTACCATCAACCCACTGACTGATTGCTTTAGACACTGTCAACAACTGAATGACTGAGGGTGTGTGTGTGTGTATGTGTGCGTGTGGAACTGTCAGTAGGGCACCATGAGGGTTTCTTAGAGTATGTGTGCAGTGATACAGTAGCAAACACTGGCTTGTCCATCATCATCCATTACCCTGACAAGGAGAGAGATTAATGACCATGGGGTCAGCGAGGGGCGCCCACTGCCCCCCGCCCCCACCTCCCACACACACACACACACTGTCTTTGAAGCAAAGCAGGGTGTGCTTCACACAAAAAAACAATAACTTATACAGTATAAAATAAGTACAGAGTGTGAAGGAGAAAAGAGAAAGATCTGGATTAATAGTCATTTTCCCTGGGAAGTATGCGGTTATTCTCCTGCATTTCCATGTCCTTTAAATGTACTCAAGGTAGCATATTGAGTTACGCAGCGCTGTCAGGTCTTTCAGCAGTGTTAAGTCAGTTTTTAAGTTTGAGGAGAGGTTTTCTTTCCTGCTCTGGACTTTCTCCGACTTTCAGTTCATTCCCTCTGTCTCTTTCCTCAGCTTGCTCTGGACATTATAGACCTTGAGCCACACAGAAATTATTTGAAGTTGATTAATATTCATTCTACACTCAATTGACTGGCTATATGGACAGAAAATGTGCTTTTTATGACTGTGGGGTTTTTAATGAAGTACTGTGAAGTTAGAAGTGTGATTATGATGTAGGCAACAGGGATGAGTTTAATTGCCAGACTAATTTAATGTATTGAATTCACTGAGTCAGTTAGGATAAACAGCATCTGCCAAAAAATGTCTTAGAAAATGAACCCTGCTGACAAAAAAACTGCTGGTTTATGCTGTTCTGGTGCAGCTTGTGAACTAGCATAGCCACTACAGTTGTCCTGGTGGCCACTAGCATGCTAGCATCTTGTGTCTAAGACTTAACAAAGTGACAGGTTTATAAACCTAGTTCATCCCTGAATCTTGTCTGAATCTGCCCTCAAAACCACCTTTAAACATAAACCACATCATTGTCACAAGCGTTTTGAGGCGATACAAAAGCTCTGCTAGATCCATTAAACAAAACTTGGCAGCCACTTCAGTTATTAATTTCTATGCTGCTTGATGATCTTTATTATATTTGCATAATGACGGAGACTGCTGATAAGCAACATATCACGGCTAATGCAGTGGGCCTTAATTAAAAACAGCTCGTTAAGATGAGTGTGTTCATTACTGGGACAGATGGCTTCTATTAGTTCTCTTGCCATCACTCATTCCCATGTAATCACACACTGCGGCCATTTTGAAATGTCGTCCTCAATGAGCCTGAAGGTCTCATGAAGATTGAAGAAAGGAATACTCTACACTTAATGTTCATTGTTTATTTTAGTGTTAGCACTTGTACTGTGTTAGTTAACTAAATCCTTGATGGTGTAACTTGCGCTGTCATGTAGGTTGGTGTTTGGTTTCATTGCTAGCAATAGCCTTTTGTCAATTTAGCTTGAGCCCCTTTCACACAGAGATTCCAGAAAATACACGGATAATGTGACCCGGCATTTGTCCCGGGATTCTTTGATTTCGGTTCATTCACACTTCCAGTGATTTGCCGGGATCTGTGAGTACGTTCATACACAACTCGTGAAGATCCACATGACGTCAGGATGACATGTGTAACGTACGTGTCGAAAACATGTACACGCGCATACCGTTCCACAAAGCTGGTGAACGATCTCAGCTTCAGCGCGGATAGTGAGGAGCTCCTGGTTTCTGCTTCGTTCCAGTTTGCAGGCATTTGTTCGTCCTTTCTTTGTTGATGACGACACAAACTTTCTTCTAAGAGCAACAGAGTCGCGCGATGGCACGAGCGTCATCACTATGACACACCCCTTACGGCATTGGTCCTGGCCAGGGGCGGAGTGGGACCAAAAAATCTACCGGGAAATTTCGTAGACCACCGGCCCTCGTCGCTGGCAGGATTTTAATATAGGATTTACATTTTTACTGATTTAAAAGGAACTTTGTGGTCCTATGCTGGAGTAAAGTTCATAAATGGTCGTTCTTTCCCATAGGACTATGTAAAACTATGTTGGGTGGACTCTGTTCCTCTAGGGGGGTTCGGGGGCATGTTCCCTCCCGCACAAGAAAATTTTGTACATTTTAAGGTTAAATGCATGAATCTCATGCTCTCTGAGAGATAAAAATTAAGAGCTTCAACCCATGAACTGCTCGTTGAACAAAGAAAAAGCACTGATTTGCACCAGGACAATCGAGGGCTCAAACATCTTTTTAGTTATGAGAGTCTCAGTCTGCATTATCAATGGTGTTTTAGGATGCCAAACAATTATTATAATGTAATAATGATTTCAATAATTATTCCTATGACGTAAAATCCATTTAGCCTATAAATGTACTATATAAATGAAAATGAGTATTTCAAAAGTATATATTTAGCCTACATTAGGCTACACTATAATATATAGGAACATTTAAATACTTTTGTCCTTATTTCTTCACTTGCAAGAAATAAATCCTTGAGCTTTTATTCAGGAGAAAACACCAGATGACCATGATGATCGTGTGAGCAAGTAATCACGCGCAGGACAAACAGGATGCTATTCTTAAAGTCTTGTGCTGTTTTATAAAGGCAAAACCATATCATGGTTTAAATTTTAGTTCGTTGGCAAAAGAGACCTTAATGTTAGGTTATACATTTTACATCTTTACATATGTCTATGTGTCGGGAAAAGACAGAGAGTTTGGCAAAAGGCGGATTCGAACTCGCGACTAATGCATAAGCTGCAATCAAGCACTCCAGGCTCACACCCTACGAGCTAAGCCACTGTAGCTATTCCGTTACGGGCATCTTTTTGTTATAAAGACAGGCACTTAGTGCAAATATATGGTCGCTTGGGCCCAGGTGCGCATGGCGAACTTTCAATAAATACATGTTTTCAGACCGGCCCTCGCGGCCTCGAAACACTACTGGCCCACCGGGAAAACTCCCGACTCTCCCGATTGCCACTCCGCTACTGGTCCTGGCTTTTGTCCACACAACGCTTGTTCCGGGACTGATTCCGGCAATGTTACTAGGTCCCCAACCCCGCATCGATGCCGGTATCAATCCAGGGTCGTGTTTGCGTTCACACAGAAGGCGTAATTTCCCAGGATCAACATGCTGTGTGAAAGGGGCTTTGGTAAACAGGCCAAAAAAACACTTAAAAAACGGACTGTTGGAGGGTAGGGTAATCCAATAATTCCATGACACTTTATACCGAAGTACTGAATGCTAACCATTGTTTTAACCAAGACAATAGGGGTATTAACTAGTAGTACAGTTTAACTCCAAAGAATACCCTGCTACAAACATAGGCTCTTATGTTCCAAGTCTAAAATTTCTACAACCAAATTTCTAGAAACTTTCAGGATCATGTCATTTTTGCATGACAGTGGTAGATTATTAGCCTGACTTCCTATCGGAAGATGAGTCTGAAACCCCTCCGTCTGGCTTGGATTATGAGGCGTGTCTAACCGAACCAGGAAAAAAAACAACTCTGCACTCAATTGGATAGTCGGTAAACCTACAACCAATCAGAGCAACGCAATAAGTCAGCTACTTTGCATTCAGTTGTCAAATACAGAACGTAGCCTAACTTTACTTATTTTAGAAGTTAAATAACGAGTGTTGCTTCTTTTACTTACTCCTTCATGAGTGCGACCAAAGGAGAAACCACAATGACCACAGGCTTTTCATTACGTCCCATCTTCTTAGCGACCGTCAGAGCCAGCTGATAAGTTACACTTTTCCCGAATCATGTGGGACGGCAAAAATATCTTTCCAATCGACAAATGCCTTGATTGCACTTCTCTGTTTGTCTATTAAATTAATGCGCTGTTGATTTATTTTACAACAGACGCGTCAGCGGAATCTATACATCTCAATTCTCCAGCTGCAGTCATCTCTGAGGGAAGACAGTTAGCGCTCTTTCGATAACGTGATTACGTCCTTGCAGATCACCTGTCCATCATCGTATAAAGCCCGCCCTGGCAACTTGATTGGCCTGTTATTTTTTTGCCTGATCATAATTACTCGAGTTCCAGACCAAACTTCCCGTCCAAAAAATGTTGTGGGCAGAGTTCGGGCTGGCATCCAGGCTAGTAGATTGTATCAATTTAACAATTTTCTTGTAATAACTGGAATTTTGGCTCATGATTACCATGGTCAATTCCAAATGTTAGCATTTATGCTAATGTAAGATAAGCTGTGGCCGTCCAGCAGTGACAGCACTGCTAAGGCCTACAGGCCTGAACTCTCAGCCTCGAACAGTGACTCTGTAGGACAAATCACGTTCAGCGGCCCCAAGAGAGATATTACATCAGGTTAACTGGGAACCAGCGTGTGTGTGTGTGTGTTACTGCTGAACATTATTATCCTCTGAGTGTTACGTAGTAATTGTGCCTCGTGCTGTTCAATTGAACTGTCGCTTTAGCTTAGCCCTCTGCTCCCTGGCCTGACAGGTTCATACACACACACATTCGCTCAAGTTCCCGAAGGCTGAGTAGACTTGACATAGGAGTCCTTGGAGCTTGGCAGTAGCGACTAGCCAATGCTGACTATGAGCTCTAATTATCCACTCTTCGTCCTCATCTTCCTCGTCATCGTTAGTGCCTGCTCGCCTTGTCAGAAGTAATCGGGCAGCCGTCACCTCTCCCCACTGCCCACAGGGTTGTCAGAGGCGACCACGGAAAGGTCAACGCCACGCAATTAAATCTCCCTGCGGTGGGCTGGAGAGAGAGGAGGATAAGACCGCTGACTGTGACACCAGGCCCCTAATGCCTCAAACTGTAGCCTACTTATGCTGCTCATCTTAAGAACACACACAGGGGTATCTATTTACCTTCTTCTTCTTATCTCTTTGTCCCTTCTTTTATCTTCAGCCTCCTCTTTTCACTCTATTTCTTTACTTTTTCTCTTTCATTGTGAACCGCTTTTAGAAGAAATAGATGTGTTTGGCTTTTTCAAAGTTGAAAATGGAATGTATTGTAGATTACTGCAAGATTAGACAAGAGTGTTCATTTATTCAAACGGTTTGCTTTTCTTTGTTTTGTTTGGATTTGTTTTAGCCAAGGGTTCTGTTCTAGGTCTCTCTCTCTCTTTCTCTCTGACTTTCTCTTTTCTCTCGCTCTCTTTTCTTTGGTCCTTCATTTGTCTTCAGGGCTTCTTTTTGTTACAGAGATAGTTCACCCAAAAATAACAATTCTGTCATTATTTACTCCATTTTATGTCCATTTTGTTCCAATATGTATTTGTAGTCCTCATATTTTGTATCATTCAAAAGTTTGCATGATGTTAAGTGCCAGAAAGTACCAACACACACCATAAAAGCACTTGTGGGCTATATTCAGAGTAGTGTTGCTATGGTCAACTAAAACTATTAAGAATGTTTTTAGTAAGTGAAATAAACCTGAAATAATATGCTTAAGTTGGTTAACTAAAAATATTAAGAATGCTTTTTAGTAATTAAAATAAAGCTGAAATAATATGTTTAATGTGAAGTTCAAAAATGACTAAAATTGTAAAACAAATAAATTAAAAAAAGCTATATAAAAACTTGGCAAAGGCACATAACAAAATTGAAAAAATTAAAATATGCAAATGTAAAATATTAAATATTAATACATGTTCTAATAGTATATAAATACTTAAATTACATTGATTCAAAGCCATATGATATCTTTATGTGGGGAAATGTAGAAAATATGGTTTTGTGTCTGGTTAAAACGCATACTGTTTTGGTTTCAATCAAGTCAAACCTGGTGCAACAAAATTGTCAAACCATTTTTGATATGGATTAGATTTCAGAGAAAAAGAGATTTTACATTTCCCTCAACTCAAGTCTAATAGACCACTTCTGTTTTGTTTGTTTTTCGTCCTTGGGATTTTTGAGCTTGACTGGCATTGTCAGTATGTAAAATGCTTCAAAAAGTTTTCCTTTTGTGCACCATAATAAACAATTTTTTTTAAATGACATGAGGAGTAAACAGTGACAGAATACGAACTATTCGTTTAACCTTGTGTCAAGTAAGCATCATCCAACTCTTCCATTCCATCCTAATGTCCTGTTACCAAACACATACATGCACACACCTCTTTCTTTGATCAGAATCTCCCCCCTGACCTTCTTCTACACACACACTTTCCTGTGACCTTGTTGGCTCTCTCCCTCTCCTCCTCTTTGCCGTGTGAGTGTGTGTGCGCGGCAGTGACTAGCCTGAGTAATGTGCGTGCAGGCCCCCACCCTCAGTGTGTGTGTGAGTGTGTGTCGTCAGTGGCCAGCCTGACTAATGTGTGTCCTGGCCCCCACCCTTCCCATCCATCAGGCCCTGCACATTGTTTTGACGTCTAGTTAATTCTCGCCTGATGATTTATCAAACTCTTATTACGGCCCGCTGAAAGCCTCATTTATTGTCTTGATGTATGGTAATGATAGGCCTACTGCAGCCCTCCTGAATCTTAACTAACTCCTCTACTCCTCCCTCTCTCTCTCTCTCTCTCTCTCTCTCTCTGCTTTTATCATCCCTTCCTCTCTCTCCATCTCTTCTGTTCACATTAGGTCATTGCCAAGTGCTTTATCACTTTCTAAGTCATTGTTTCTACAGTAATCTCTCTCTAGTTTTAATATCCTCTCTCTCTCTGTTTTAGTTGAATGTCTCACCACAGGAAATTATGTGTGAGATTATTCTGTTCCACCTGTGACTGAAACGGTTCCTCCATCTTTAGCCTAGTACTCCAGTAAATGTCATAGATTTCCACGCATAGATTTCGCCACATCGCATTAGCTTTATGTTAGCCTGTAAATTCTATAGGCCATTGGTTTCCGTTCTGCCTGATTGCCGCTGACAGCGGATCAGAGAACTGCTAGGGTGTGCGACTCCTTGGGAGCATCGGATATCAGCTGTAATAAATCTACAATGACTTTGTTACTGACACATAACAAAACACTCTGTTTAATAATTCACCATACAGAAGGAACGAGGACTATTAGCTATTTGCTGCAATGCAATAAAAGGCTTGTGGAAAATCAATACAGCCAGACTATTTCCTGGCCAGTCTTTCAGCCATGTTCTTAATGGATCTGCGATCATTATCATTGTGCGCACGTCATTTAAATGTGGCCGTGTCTTGGATTTTTCAAGTTTAAGGTTCGAATTCGATGTCTTGGATGTCCAAGTTTATCAATAGCAGGGATTTGCTTCAGGAAGCCTCAGATAAATTAGCATTCATTTACAAGTTTGTTAGGACTTAAATGAATAGTTTAATCAACAATGCTGTCGTTATTTACTCACCATCACGTAGCTCAGAACCCTTCCGCGTAAAACAAATGGCTATGATTCACCACAGGTAATAACAACTGTCGATATTCAGAAAACAGCACGACTGCGAGTGTGATATTGCTTTTATGCAACAGTTCAATAAACAAGAAGCTAATATAGAGTGGTGAAGGTATGACATCACTTTTGTAGGCCAAAACACGCAAGCAAGTTAACATTTTAGCACTTCCACCGCCCTAGATGTCAATGTTTTTTTTTAAATGGTTTTGGTTAAATGGCTGAAATAAGGTCTGTGGTGAACACAAGCTCAAGACACTTTCACATTATTCATGACATAAAATATACTCCA
Source organism: Hybognathus amarus (assembly GCA_030378365.1). Classification (NCBI taxonomy): domain Eukaryota; kingdom Metazoa; phylum Chordata; class Actinopteri; order Cypriniformes; family Leuciscidae; genus Hybognathus; species Hybognathus amarus. The sequence continues at coordinate 578,402 of JAQIUQ010004626.1, read as the reverse complement.
TGCCTCATCCAAGATGTAAACGATTTTCCTTCTTCAGATTAACACAAATGAAGGTTTTTAGGAAAGAAAATATATCTTTGGGAATACATTTAAATGCAAGCTCATGTGTTTCTAAAAATTACAATAACTGTAGTAATTCATATGACCCCAATTGATGGATGAATCTTTTGAAGCGAAACGATAAGTGTTTGTAAGAAAAAATACAATATTTTAAACTTTTTAAACTGTAGACTATCACTTCAGACCAACTGCAATACGTTATTTTCAAATAAAGGTTTCCGAGTCAGCGATATTAGACTGTGTATGTATTTTTATAGAACTTATCTTGAAACTACATGGAAGAAGAGGGTAACAATCACCACTTTAATTTACGGCCTGTAATGTCACACTTACCCTGTAACTACATGAAACAAGTGGGTAACAAGCACCATGTACATGGAACAAGAGCATATTTGCAGTTTTTTTTTTTTTTAAATTGCAATAGTTTTAGCTTTACTTGCCTTAAAGTAAGATTTAGCTTTACTTGCCTTTAAGTAGCTTTAAGTAAGATTGTTGTATCATAATAGTAGAATAAGTACCCCTTAGTTCTATAATATATTTTTTTTAATTCTCCATCTTGTTTTCCCCTTATTCCCCAAACTTATTGTTTTTGTTTTGTCACTTGTAATGCTTTTTGCTCTACCAATGAATAGAATTTCAAACAAAGCCATAATAACTGCTGCACATGTCTGAGTGCAGTCTCATTTGTGAATGAATCAGCATTTTTCAGCAAATTGGTTTTACTAAAAATGTAGTATGTTCGAATTCACAGCGTTTATAAAAACAGTATGAAAGTACCCAGATGACCTACTATTTTCAGAAAGATTTATGAGGTGCACATTTCAAAGTGATGAACCATTTTGGGTTCTCCAAAGAATCTTTCAGTGAACAGTTCTAAAAATAAAATACAAATTTCTTAATTATCTAAAGATTTTGTTTTTTAATTTTTGCAATTAAGAGGTTAAATGGATAAAGGTTCTCCATAGAACCATAAGCCGCTTTTCCACCGTTGGGCCGAACGGTTCTATGAAGGGTAAGGAACAGGTAGTGTTATATTTCCACTTGAGCTTGGTTCGGCACGGCAGAATTACAAACCGTTCTTGACATGGGATTCTCAGAACAGTTGGCTAACCATGCTTAAACGTGGTGGCAGAATGCGTTTATTGACGTCGCCACTCAGGATTGGTCACTTGTCTGTTGCCTGGCTACCAGTTTCTCTCTCGCTGGCCAAGCAGACTATTTGAGCGAAGCAAACACAAATCAATGATAAAATTAAAAAATATCTCATTGTCCTCCATTACATAAACTCTTGCTTTACCAAAGCAACAACTGACTTATTAGATGTCAGACTGGACCCTGATCAGCACGGAATGGAACGGATTAAGAAATGAGAATGGTTTGGTTGATGCCAATATAGAAAATTTATGTGTTAAACGTGTATATAAGTTTCCTTGGAATGGCTGAAACTAATTAGAGTAAGTAAATAAATGTGGCCACAAACAAGATTTGAGCGCTGTATGAAGGAAAATAGTCACCAATAAATGACAACTTAGCTTTGTGTGAGGAACAGACTGAAATATATGACTTCAGAAGACTTAACATAGTGTTAAATATAAGTTTGATTGTGCTTTTTGTCATTTTTAAAGTTAAGTTCCAACGTAGGAAAAAACTTTAAAAAAAATTGCATCCCTATTAGTTTTCAATGGAAGAATTTTTTTTTTGGGAATGACATAAGTGAACTGTCACTTTAAGATGAGATTTTAAACATCATACAACATGATTCCTTTTTAGCTACTATTTTACACTAAGAATAAACACAACTATAAAAAGACTGAAAGAATACTGTTGCACGACTATCCTTCTCTTTCACTCTTTCCCTCTCTTTCCACTCGTTCCTCGGTCCCCAAGAGAGAGAGCGAGAGAGCCCCTGGGGGTCTTTAAATACTTTATTGGGCTGTAACATTACCTTAATGTCTCTCAGCATTTCATCTGCCTACAGCCTAATGGGAAGTGATGGCAGCCATGTTCCTCTGCATAGATGACCTGAAACACATGTGGGATCAGTTTCTGTTTTGCAGGTGTGTGTGTTTTCTTTTAGGTAATGAGAACATGATGATGTCACTTACTTAATATTTGGAGTATCCAGTGTTCCTTTTTTGTGCAGGATAATTATACGTCTTCTATATTCCGCTAAGACTGTGCACACTTACGTCATCTGGATTGTCGTCTAATCTAGACAGGGAAAGAAATTTAAGCAACTTACTTTCCTCCTTTCATCATCATATCCTTCTCCACTCTCTCACCTTCTCTCTGTCTCTCCTTCTTTCTACAGATGAGCGATGAGAAGAACAGTGAAAGAGGTCAGACATTAGCAGGGCTATCTAATGACTGTTGCAGCTCGGCATTATGGGATGGGTGATCTGTCAGCGCCTGTCAGAGACAGACCTTCCATTAGGGTTGCACTTGAGTGATGGGACACACATACACTCACACACGCACACACACACAGCGTTTCAGACACCTCACAACATAACGGTTCCACCACTGCTATGCATCATGTGTCATTCTAGAGCCCTCTATTTAATGACCCTGTCCATCCACACACACACATCGCTCAATGTAAATTACACCTGACCCAAGGGGACAAGCAGGAGGACAGCGAGAAGACAAGAGAGTGAGACAGTGTGAAAGGAGGAGATGTCTTTATTAAACTGAACATGAGACGTGGGTTATCAGACATGCATGCATGTGAAAACTGAAAACATGTAATCAGTCATATGCATAGGTAATCTATGTACCCTTTGAGGGTTGTACATTGCTTTTTGTGGCGCTGATATGTTTATGATGTTATCTGTAAATTAGGCAGGGCCGTAGCAACCATTATATCTGGGGGACAGGGCCTTTCTGGAAAAATCATTTTATGAAAGAATTTAAGACAAAGCATAAGCCTCTGCCAACAGAACTGAACGAGTACAGATGCGGTACTACATTACTTTCCTACATTACCAAATCCTAGTGAGCTGCCTTTACTCCCTAACAAGGCCATCATCATAAATGGAACTTTGTAGGTGACTAAGATGGGACAGTCTTTATTAGCAGTATTTTAAAGGGACTATGTGTAGGAATTGCTGCCATCTAGCAGTGAAAATGTATTTTGCATTCAGACGAATTGTCCACTCCAGCACCTTGCATCTACGGTAACTATTATGTACCAAAAAGCTATGACAGGATTAGCACTTCGTCAAGTGTTCCTTCGGGTGAACAGGTTTATTATTTCAAACAAACAACAACTTGACACAACGAATGAACTAATATTACAGTATGAATTACTGACTGTGAAAAACAAGTAGCCTACGTACATTCGATATCATCATCAACTTTTAACTATAAATGTTCATCTGTCTATATAATAAACTACACAACCAAACAATGAAAAAAAGCTAATTCAGACTCTAAAGGGGGTCGCGCAGCACCAGCGTCGCGTCTAGGACAACTCAAGGTATCTCACACCGGACGCGCACTTTCTTATCAGTGTATGGCCAGCAATATTGTAATGTTTAATGACAGGAGATGAAGATAATGTCTGTTCTATGTAATTATTGTACTGCACAATTAAATACAATCGTTGCTGAGTCTGCAGTCTGAAAACTTTACCTCAGAGCATCCGTTAACTGAATGAATTGAGAATCTCACCTGAAAAATCCAATAACATCAGCAATTGTCATTCAAGCAGCTGATTTCTGTAAATGAATGCAAAACGAAATGTATATTGCAGCATAGGGCGAAGTCAGGACCCATCAGCAACGATTTGAGACAAAATAATTTAAATTTGATATAAAACTATGTAAATGGCGCTCTGTGGCGCTGCAGGGTTTTGAACACGGTCCTGAGCCGTGGCTGGGCGCCGCGGACAGACGCCGAATGGCGCCGCCGGTGTGTGTACACTCATAGAGAATAATGTGTTCGAATTTTAAAGACGTGGCGCTGGTGTGCGACCCCCTTAACATTGACTGTAACAAGATGGTGGAATGACATGGAAGCCTCCCGTGGACTTACCCGCCCCCAGGTATATAAAGATACTAAATTCTTTGTTTACAAGGATAAGTTAGATAATTGCCAGAGGTATTTGTACACCATTGAGGACATATTTATGAATAAAAATATTGATTTAAAATAATAAATTACATAAAAAGTTACACATCATCCCTTTAAAAAAGTTTTGTAGAGTTTGATGTTAGCATGTTGCTATAGCAATAACTAGCTAGGTGAACTAGACTAAATCTATCTATCTATACTATATGTTATGAGGAGTATTATCAGCCTTTCTTTTCCATAGGCCCCTCAATCCTTGTTTATTGATGAGGACGAATCGCCTGTTCTTTCATCGTTTTTCTCGTCTTCTCTGGCCCACTCTTTCATTGTCACCCCATCCGTCATTTTATTCCCAGTTATAATACAGCCCATATGAGCTGATTGGCCTGAGATGGTTTCTACACACTTTCATTTACCCTGTCTCCCCTCACACATATACTCTGTCTCTGTCCTTCTCCTCTATCCTTATTCCATCTCTCTCCCTCTCTCAGTCCCTCCTTCCTCGCCCCAGCTCCTTATTGCTCTATCAATCTCTCCTAGCAGAAGATCAATACATGCTTGCTTGCTTTCCTTCTCTGTCTCTCTTTTCTCACTCACTCTTTGTCTACCTCTTCACCCGGGGACTCTATTGGTAAAAGAGAAACTATTGATTTTAGGCTGCCATTATCATTAAGAACAACTGTTTTTGCACCATAGAAATCTCTTAATTAAATTTTAAATTGTGTATGATGTTTAATCAGTCTCTACCGATGAGCACTTATGAGCACGCTTGCAAATGTGTCATTGATTTTATACAACACATATTAAGTGACTTGCATTTTAGACATGATATTGACTGGTTTTGCTGTATTTTGCCAGTGAAAATAGTTCCAAACAAAGCCACAGGCCAGCAGAACAGTCGCCGTCTCCGTGCAACACAGCGGTGTTTCGTTACTGAATGAACGACAGCGTCTTAGAATAAATCAGGTGAGTCAATGATTCAATGACCCATTCATAAAAACAATCACTTGCTTCATTCTTAAATTAATCATCCATTTGAACAATGAACTAGTTGACCCCATGATTCACTCTTTAGAACCATGGGCGTAGGAGCCATTATACGCGGGAGACACATTTCAAAATCGAAGTTTTGTACACCCTCCCCCCACACCATTTCCCAATGTAGGATTTTGTTTTGCATTGCCTGCCTATCTCTGCCAATTTTGGAGTCTCCCAATTAATCCATTCTGCAACTTTTAAATACATAATTCAATTTTGAAAAACGGCCGGTATTCTTCAGCTGCTTATGTCATCAGTCTATGCGCATCTAGGTGACACGGATAAATGTACGCATTGGCATCAATATATTCCTGGGAGATCTGTAGTTGCACGGGATGTGGAAGCGTGCAAAAGTTCCAGAAATGTACAAAAGTGCCCTGGCCTTGAATGACAAGGTAAGGAAAATAAGACTAAACCAAAATTAAATAACCAAGAGTTGGTTGGTATTTTTCTCAGGAGATGTTTTGAGCATTTTACTTCAGACAGCGGATTATCAGCAAACTGCCAAGAGAACTGCTAGCTGGCTACTCAAAATAAACTAGCAATCTATTCAGTCAGCATATTTGTGTTTGATCTGTGTGAAAAATTAACTATAAAATATAATTGCTAGACCTACTTTTAGCTACCAAGCAACCTTTCCACAAGGGATAGATTGATTTTATTTTTTAGTATTTTATAGTTAATGGAAATCAAATCAACCATTTATTTGAGTTAATCAGTACATGACTGATTAACAGTAATGTAAATGCTAAATGCCCTAATACATGTTGATACTACAACAATGCAAAGTATATGCTCTTAACCTTGCAGTTTTTCACATATCAGGTAAGCCTCAATTTCTCCATTTCTTTGCACAAACCTCTCCAGAAAGTGTCATTTAATGGTTTATTAAATTTCCGGGGGCATACCCCGGACACCCTAGCATTTAATGTCCCCCCCCCCCCAGGTTCAGAACTGCTCCTACGCCTCTGTTTAGAACACATACATATCGTATATGTGTCAAAAAATGTCAGGAAGTCATTCCAGAGGCAGAGAAAGTTGTAAAAAAAAATCTATCTTTAAAAAGATCAAACATATTTATTACAAAGGTAAATAGAGTTTTTATTATATTAAATTTCAAAAGTTCTTTAATGTTTTCACACTTGACACCGATCACAAAAAAAACCCCCAAAAACATGCCTAACAGGACCCTGATATAAACGCCTTGCGTTAAATTTAGCTTTGGTGACATCTCTGCAAAGATAGGACACACATGACAGCCCAGCGGTAGACAGACAGGCAGGCCTGCTCTCCAATTACAAAAGCCCTATACAAACACACAAACTTGAAGGTAACACAACCTAATTTGACAAGCTGAAATGATGCCCATTCATATCATTTTACTCCAGCAGCCCAAGGTAAATATTTCAACTACCCTAGTATAAATAGCACACCAATATTTGAACAGCTGAGAAAGAAAGAGCGACAGAGAACGAGAAAGGGAGGGAGATCTTTATCCTTTGTACATGTTTATACATATTCATAAACCGTCACTCTTAACAAGACACAGAGGCTGGAATATTGACTCACTGCCCTCTTAGTATGTGTCTCTTCGGCTTTGGAGGAGAACGAGATAATGAAAAAGTATCAGTAGATTTTGATCCGCTTGTCTAGAGAGCTGAATAGTTGTCTGACAGCTTTTGTTGTAAGGTGCAGATGAATCTGAAAGTAATTCATCAAACCCTGATCAGTAATGAATGCACACTAATCCCTATAGCGGTGTTAGAAGGCCTGAGGGATAATGGGGATTCCTGTCCAGAAATGACAATGGCCTGTCAATCAAACTCGCCCATTAGGTGCCACTGGCGCTGCCTGTGTAAAACTTCATAAAGACAAAACGGTCCTGACATTTCACCAAGAGAGTGTGGGAAAGAATTTTAAGCGGGCGAGCTATTTCGTTTGCTTTCTACATGTCGACGTAGGACAGGTCCAAGGGATCTGTCGCAAGGACATACAATATGACAAAATCTTGAACAAAGCCTCTCACCCGCCTTCTTTACAGTCTTCCAGTTCACTTTTCTCTGAGTCATGTGTCCCACAGAGAGAAGAATTTCAGCTCTCCTCTCACTGGCTTTCTGTCTGAAGTGGAATTTGGTGGTGCGGGTTGAGCTCATTGTTGTGAAGAGGCAACGATTGATTCTGTCAGTCAGGTGACTGCCTTACCAGCTCACTGAACCACAAGATTATTGATTGAGAGTGATGGATACACGGCTAAATGGTGAAACACTAAGAGAGAAAGAGGTGCTTGTCAAACTGTTATTGATACCCCTTACAAAAAAGACGGTTATTCAAGTGTGCTATTAGTATACATTCTATTAAACTAAAAATTAGAAAGTACTTTCAGTCTACATTATCATATATATTTTATATACAAAGTATATAAAACAAGTACACTTACTAAGTATATTTGGCTTGTACTTCTGATTGAGACATACTTAAAAGTATAAGTATTCTAAATATAGTTTGCTTGTAGTTGTTCACTATTTTGATTAGGTAGTATGAAGGTAATATGATGCCATAAAGAATCGCATGTGCAGGGTAAGATTTGTGAAAGTATATCTTAGTTTGAAAGCATAAAATTAAATTTGCATGTGCAAGAGAAAATTTGTAAACGTGTAAATCGCCATTCAAATGTAAGAAAAATATTTGCAGGATTCTACTGTTATTCGTAAGTGTAATGCATGTATTGTGAAACGACAGCTTCATGCTTACGCAAAATGAATATGATCTCTATTCTTCTAACTTACATTTTTTCACGCTTACACTTTTGGCACGTTCTTTTTCCGCCAAAAGCACTGCAAACATCAATTTGCAACCAAAAACAACAGAGTCAGCAACTGCAAAACAGATTGAACGCAGTCAATCTGTTCCCTTAAGGGGCACTATGCAGGAATCCCATTTTTGTCAAACAGCGGCATTCAACCCCAAAGAAGTCATATAACCATTTCAAAATCCTGAAGCTGTTCAGTTAAGCTAAAAAAGCTGCATAGTGTCCCTTTAACCTTTTTAAACTGTTGCAAATGTCTAAACGGCTTGTTTTTTTAGACGTCCCAAAAGTGTAAGTGCAGAAAAACTGGTAGTGTACATGGGAATTTAGCCTACTTCAAATCTACTTTACTCTTTCCCTGCCACTCACTGAATTTTTTTTCGGTTATCAATGATTTCACTGTTCTACGGTAGGGGGTGCTATACGCATATTCTGAAATAGTACTAGAATCTTTATCAAACTACAGATGAAGAAGCAGAAACAAGCGATAAAGCGTTGATGAGGCGTTTTAATGGTCATCAACATCAAAGTTTCTAAATATTTCCTTTTTTTAAAATCTATGTACATTTATAACACTATACTTAGTATTTTATTACCTTTAGATCAAATTACCAAAAAGACTAGTTAACGCTGTTGTGAGTGTCAATGGCAACGCCCAGTGGCAATGGGAGTGTCGTCTTTCTCTTCTGACTGCCGTTATCAATCTCTCTAAAAGAATTAATCTTTTTAAAATTTGTGAACATTGTTGTTGAGATTTTCTTTTGCTATTTGAGCAAATGGGAACACAAAAAATATATTTATTGTATTCTTTCATTCACCGAAATAGAATTTTACCCAGATACGACGACTTCCGCTTCTGAGAAACCCGAAAGTGTGAAAAGGTATATAACGCAATCATTAAAGTAGGGATGTGCCAAACAAGGCTTCTGAAGCAGTGAGGCTTTACTACAAACTCGAAACTTTGGTGCTCGAAACTTTTGACACAATGCTCTACTTCGCCATCTGGTGGTCAATTTAAATTCCTACACCTGTGTCATTCAGATGTTTGGATCACTGGGTTGTCATTTTAAGGTTTAATCACAAAGGGCGAAAATTGGTCTTTCTACAGTGATAGAGTTTCCAAATTTCATTGTATTTTGCATGTCTTCAACACTGTAGTTATAATTAAAGTGCAAAAATAATATATAATAGTAAACTTTAAGTATCATGTTATGTTTACTAGTAAACTCTCAGCCTATACCTATAAGTTCACTTGCAGTAGGCTATAGTTGCAGTAGGCTACAAACTAAAAACTTTGTAAACTAGTTGTGTACTCAAAGTATACTTCTGTTACAGATTAAAATGCATGTTCAGCTGTTTTAACTGAAAGCAATTTCTACTGAAATCTTAAAATATGTTAGTGCTATTGTTTTGTATCAAGATGCACACCAGTATTTTTTTTTCATTCCTTTTCTAAGGCACGTTTATAAAAGCTACTTAAATGCCCTAATTGAACCAAGCCTAATCCAAGTTTAATTAAAACCCTGTCTGTAAAACCGGGCCTCAAAGTATAATTAATAGTTTACTTTTATACACTTAAAGTGGACCAATTTAGTCCCAAGTAACACCTGAAACAGTACACTTAAGGTTAATGATACAGAGAGCAACTTTTTGAGCAATGTTGCTGGGCAATTCGTACCGAGCGATTGTTGCTTGAGCACTTTCCCATTGAAAATGGGCAATACATTTCTATCTGGATCATTTAAATCAGTTGTGGGCCCTGTGTCTCATCTGGTTGAACATTGACGAGCAATATTGCCCTAAAAGTTGCCCTGTTATCATCACCTTTAGGCTACATGTATACTTCTAGTTCACAGATATTAGTATACTTACAAAAGTATACTTAAAATATACTTTTAACTTAAATTATACTTCATTTTTGTAAGGGACTGTACATGTATACACACTGTAGTTTTTTCAGAGGTGGAAAAATTCCTTCTTTATCCAAATATAAAGTCCACACCTAAATAAGTTAATCTTGTAAAGTAAATAACTTAATTGTTTTTAATAATTGTTGCCAGTTTAACTCATTGCCTGAGTTTTAGTATTATTCATTTGTTGCCAGTCGCTAATTAGTGTCACACCAGTTCCTTTTATTACCTTCCTCGTGTGTTTAAGGCCTCAGTCTTCCTCAGTTCATGGTCTTTCATTAACGTTATGTGACTTCTTTTTATTGTGTTTTTTAAAGACTATCATTGTTTCTGCGTTCACGCCTCATACTTGGAATTATCTACACAGGCACAGTGACACCCATATTTTCCATTTGCCCTCCATTTTTTCTTCTGAACTAACTGTCTAGGAGAAAGAACTGAGACATGAATAGATTATAACCAATAAATGATTTACCAAAATGTTACATCAAGTAACTTTTTATGCAATTGAAAAAGCAGATGTTTTCTGAATGCCATAGCGTGCTGAACTTCAGCATGTGCGTCAGCAAAGGGCCAGAATGAGAGCGAGATCAAGACAAAAGGAATTGTGGAAGAATAGAGCGGAGGGGGATGAGAGGAGGGATAATAGAGACATAGCGGGCTGTCAGATGCTGTTAGACAGCCATGAGGATGGAAATGATGGATGATCTCCCCCTGGACCACCGACCTCCAACTCCACTTCTGATGGCTACAATATGTCAGCATTTGTCAGGTTATAGCGAAACACACACACGCATATTAACACTCCTATTCTAGCTCAGCTGGACTCTTAATGTAAACATGCTGATATCAGATCAACACAAGTGCTCCGTGTTTATACGGCAATTATGATGTTTTATTAACCTAAATTATGTCTCTCACAGTTTATTTACATACCCTACTTTTGAAATCCCCGAAAGTTGGTATTAGCGCAGATGCTGAGACAACACTCCATCAAAACAGAGCTGTTTCCGCAGGTACGTGTGTGGGTGTGTGTGGATGTTTACGCTTGGCTTGACTGCGCTAGTCTGAACTGATGTTGACTGGCAGGTCACGCCCACCTGTAACTCACCTGCCGTGACACATGCCATAGCTGTCGTCCTCGTCTCACCTGTCTCCTGTCACCTGTCATCTCTGCCTGTCTGTCTGCAAACACAACCATAATCACGCCACACATTTTCCAGAGTGTGTGTTATGAAGGAGGACGAAGTCTGTTTCATATCTCTGGATGAGATGACAGAGAAAGTCTGGGATAAAGTGAATGTGTGTGTGATATTGTGCATTACAGTGCATGTGAGTGCAGAAAAATCATTTCCTGCTGTCAGGTGATCTGTGCGTCTGTGTAAAGCTGCCACAAACTGAACCGTCCTGGTGAAAAATACCATGCACCAGATTCATGCGTGCACATGCTCTCAAACACACGCAGATAAGCCCATGGTTCGGAAGCTTATATGTTATAGCATGTGAACCAGGCAACATTAATATACGGCAGATCAACGGCCACATGTGTTTTAAGATAATGTTCCATACACGTGCCAAATCCCAAAACTCAAAATCTGTTTAACATACAGTATAATGTAATACAGTATAATGCAACCATTCACATCTAGCTACATTTATTCATCTTAAAAATGCATGACTTTACTTTGATGTTAATATATTTAAAAAACAGCTGTTTCAGCTTCAAAACTGAAAAACTAAAACTGGAAAACTGTTACAAACTCCTCTTCCTCTTGCAGCACAATGACTTATTCTGATTTGAAATAGCATTGGTTCTCAGTCATGATTGGGAAGCAGGCCTACAACTGCACATTTAGGCTATCTCCCTTATCTTACACACTCACTTGGGACTTTGAATCTCTATTATTGAGCTGATAAAGTAGGTGTGTTAAATAAAGGAGACATCCAAAATGTGCAGTGATAAGGAACTCCCACTGTCATGTACTATTCAGGACAGATGGTAAGTGAATTAAGGCAGCCATTCTGTTTGGACATAATGAAGTTCTCAAATAATTTTGGCAAGATAGTATAATAATATTCTCCGTCTGTCAATCACAAATCAGTGCATAACAGTCGTTATGCACCATCTCTATTTCTATTCATGTCCAGGGCTTGACATTAACTTTTTGAGGCACTTGTCCTTCGGACAAGTAAATTTATGTTTCACTTGTCCATGCACAAAAGTCATTTGTCCAGATAAAAATAAAGAAAATTGCGGCTGTGATATGCGATTGCGACATAAATAACAAATGGTTTCATGAGTCAACCTGTTAGGTTCTAAAACAAATGCACACACAGATTAGGGATAATTCTGAAATTAGCAATAACAACTAAATGATTGATAACACTATAATGATCAATAAGCCATTGATGTCTGGATAAAAATTAACTGTCTAACAGGTAGGACATATACAGAAATTGAATAAAGTTCTCAAACAGTCTGCACTGCATAAATTATAAATTATATATACACTACTCCTTATTAAAGCTACACAAGTTCTTTAGTCAAGAGCAGTGAGTAATTTTCTCTGTTCCTTTTGTTCTTTCATTAACTTTACTGACAGAACGCTAAATTGGTAGCTGGCCCTTTAAGAGCAGCCGCTGTGGACAGAGACGCGGATCTCACACGTGCCTCATTCTCTCACGAGTCACAACTCTTGTCCATCATAAGACTGCTCTTATGTTATGAAGATACTCGACAAATTACATTTTGGCTTAATTGTTTGTGTAGTTGATGTTCGTTCAAGCGTGAAAGAGAACTTCTGGCGCGTGTTTGTGCATGCGCATTATACTTGGCGCGCGTCTTTCTGTGAGTCACATTCTGGACATTCATAGGCAGCGTGAAAATGTGTTCGTTTCAAATCGGTAAAATTAAATCTGTAAATAGACGTAACGAGTGGCACATAACGTGAAGTAACGCTGGCATTTTATTTTGTTTGAAATTTAACTTGTCCGAATTGGACAAATACATTTTCTCTTTTACTTGTCCTACAAAAAATCCACTTATCCCGGACAAGCGGACAAGCCTTAATGTCGAGCCCTGATGTCTATAATGTATTATATAATATATAATTTTCATTAATTAAAAGGTGCAAGTGGGTATTAATATCGTGAATCAAGGCTCATGTTCAAATTCTCCATCACGGGCAGCCAAACCTTCATCAGTTAATACAGTTTTTCCTCTTCCTTACAACTAATATTATGAAGTGAAAGCAGCTATAAGAGAAAGAATGAAAAACAACGGACAGAGCGTGGTTTCACACATTCATGACAGTTTTGTTGTGTGGCCTGAAAAATCTCTCTCTCTCTTCTCTCTCTCTCTCCTCTCTTCTGTAGCCGCCAACCTCCTCACCTCTCCTGCATTAATCCGTTGTTGGTAATAAATCAAATGTGACAGAAAGGCTTGCGCCGGTGCAATTAAAATCGTTTGTTTAAATTCACATACTTTCCACTCCTGCCATAACTCTGTGACAGCCCTTACAGAGAGAGAGAGAGAAAGAGCTGGGAGGAGCCTCATGGGTAATTACTCTGAAGTTTGGAGCTCTTTATTCCAATTCCCGTGTCTTCATTTTTCCCCACAGAGAATTGTCTCTTTTCTATTCTACTTTGGAGGGAGGAGAGCTAAAGGAGGATATCTGTGATAGCACACTTCTGAAAGGTTTACGATCCATCTAGGCCTCTGAAGGCAAACCCGCTCCGAGGTTAGCTTTTTTGTTATCCGGAGAAAAAGCGAGTCGAATAAATCAAAGACTTGGCTGACTTGTGCTGCTTTAAAGCAAAGTCATTTCGCTCGAGAACTTTCAGTTCTTTTTGGATGAGACACACAATGCCTTGTCAGGCTTTCCTCTTCTGTCAGCCCTGTTCTCCTCACCACGACGCCTCCTCCTACCCTCGAGAGGCTGACTGGAATTGTGGATGCCTGACAGAGCTGATCTGTGATCAGTTCCTTGTGTAAAAGCTCTATGTCGGGGTTTGAGAGTGTTGCTGCTTGGCCGGGTGGAAGGCGGAGACTGGAAAGCAGATGCCTGCTTGCTGACGACAACTCGATCCAGGGAGAGGAAACTTTTCATTCCTCTCCATCCATCATCCAGGGAGAGAGGGAGGGAGGGAGACCGAGTAATGCCTTGGTTTCTTCAAACTGACAAAGGCATGAGAAGACACACACTGATGCATGTGAAAATATTTGTCCCCTTATTAGTGGTTTTTGTCCCGCATGCTGAAAGCACTCCTACTCACTGTCCAGAGGGAGACACATGTTGTTTCCTCCACCTTTTCATTTCGCCAGTCTTTCTGTTTTTGTCTGTGGTGTCTCTGGTATAGAAAACTGTATCAGTGAAAAGGAGAGGTCATGTGAGTAATGTACCTGACAGCTGAGAATCATTAATCACTGTCACACTTGAAAGGGAGGGAGGAAATACCACACACACACACACACACACACACACACAGTCTGGTTGGAACGTCTTCCTGTTCTCTGAGTGGGCCTGCTCGGCCTTTTCACACTCATAATCCCCCTTATATGATAGAAGTGTGTTTTTTCTAGGTGTGTGTGTGTGTAGACACTAATGGGCAGCTCTAGCTGTTTCACTTCACACACACAGAGCCGTCTCGCAGCAGGAACTGAATTCACGACATGTCAACATGCCTTCACTGAGAGGAAAAGAAGGTGGATAACAGATACGCCCACTGTCTCTCTCTCTTTTACTCGCAAATCCACAATTTCCTGTCTTCCTCTCACTCTTGTTTTCCTGTTTTGATCTGAATTCTCTCTCTCTGTTATTATGTCTGCCTCCTCGGAGGACAGACAACCAGCTGCCTGTGTGTGCATGTGTGTGTGTTGGAGAAGCCATTCAGTATGTAATGACAGCCCTGGCAGGTCCCAGTGTAGTTAGACCGTCCCACCTCCACCCCGCTGTCAGCAGATGAATATGTCACACTCCAGACTCCGGCACTGATCGTGGCTCAGAGAGCAAACACTGCTACTGATCTGAGATCAGGCTTGGGTTTATTCGATGTAGTATGTGGGGATCTGAATCCAGATTGGGGACGGCTGTTCTCACATCTGCATGAAGGAAATTAAATAGATGGAGGGCCTTAAAGCAACACTATGTCGTTTTTTCATCCATTTTTCCAAAACCCTTGAGATGGTACATCGACTTAAAATAGGTTGAATGACAGGTCGGCCATAGCCTGACGTGGTCTGTATCGCTTTTACTGGCACTATGTAACTTCAGGGAGCGGGTAGGAACCAGATCACAAAAAGAACTACAAAATTCGACTGCTTTACGGCATACATCACTTCCCCCACTTCCTCAAATTCCGACGCGAGAGCCCAACAAGGTTTTTTTTTTACCTCTGTATGTTGTCATGGCTGAAGCAGCATGTAAAACCAAATGTGAAGTACGTCAGAAACAGAGTGCACGGGTGATCAGTTTACTGTTGGCAATGCGTTGTTTAGCTTCGCACCTGGCCGCATCCAATGTAGACTGTATTGCTTTCTTTTAAGGGGGCTTAAGACACACTCAAGCATCCCCGTAGAGCCGGGACGGGCAGCTCGCGCCAGCTCGAGATGTGAAAGTATACTGATTACTGAGTTTGGTAGAGGCTACATTCATGCAAGTAAATAATACATGATTAGACAAACAAAATAATTGGTCAGGATAACTATCCTATGTCTGCAGGCTGATAGTCATTTTTAAATTTTTAAATTTTTTTAAATTTGCAGATTCATCTATGGTAGCTTTATATTATAATATTGACAACATGGCTATTATCTATCACACAAACATTGAATTGAATTAGCATATCCATTATGTAAAACAGTAGCCAATAGGCTAACGTTACTACAGTATAAAGACGCTGGCTTGTAAACGTGAGCTACGCAATCTTTTGACGTTTGAAAAAAATAAAGCCCATGACACTATATTCATATGACATGCTAATATATATGCCAATGTACCTGCGAGGAAGACATTTCACACACAACACTGGAGTCTGCCCAAGATGTGACAACTCCTTCCTTCTGCAGAGTTTGGGGTATCGCATCAACAAATGCACGCGTGTATTCCCCGTGTAACCATGACAGATTTTACAACAGTTGTAGAAGACAATACTGTTTCCCAACTGTAGGGGGACCCTGAGAGCAAAATTTCTAAAATATCATAATGCTGCTTTAAAAATACAAAGGAAAACAGAATGTGAATGTAAGAGAAGTGCTAACTAGAGGAGTTAGGTTCTACAATTATTTTTCGATTCAGCAAAGAACACTTATTAAAGGTACAGTTAACCCCAAAAATGTTATAATCTGTGTAAAACAAAAATGTCTCTGTATTTTTTATCCATGTTGTTTCAGATCCCATTGACTTTCACTATATGAATAAAAATAGTCAGAGCATTTTTCAATTTTCCATTTTTCAAACAATATTTACTTGAAACAGAAAATATATTATAACATTAAAATGTTTTTACTGTCAAATTAATACGTTCTTGGTGAATAAAATAATTTATTTTAAAAAATCTTACTGACTCCAAACTTTTAAACAGTAGTCAATCAGAAGAAAGAAAGTCTAAAAAAGTTTGGAACAACATGAGGTA